>QUWJ01001121.1:0-29689 GCA_003430845.1 Xanthoceras sorbifolium
CTAGATCTATCAATGCAATAGCGGTAGTATCAAAAATAGAAATTTTACCCGCAATCACATCTGGCGCATCCTTGTCTTCCTGAGCCCTAATAGCATTGGCTCGTGCAAGGGTACGAGTATCCTCTCTTGCTGCTGATTCTGGTACCCCTCTGTGGCTACTACCTTCAGTCCCAACTTGACTGGGCCCTTACCTCTGGAAGCAGTAGGAACAGATCTCTCTAGTTGCTGAACAGGAGTAGTCTGGTTTTTCAGGCAATCTCTGTAAAAATGATCACGGGATCCACACCTGGTGCAAGCTCCTGTAACTTTTCAGCACTCCCCCGGATGTCTCTTTCCACAATGCTCACATAGTACTAGGGCTAGTCCCCTAGATGTACTCCCAGGTACTGGCTATTGATGTTGCGGACTAACCCGATCTAGTTGTTGGTATAGGCCTCTGTGACTGCGTCGGACCACTAGAATGTTGTCCCTTAAACTTTTTATTCTGTGGCTGATATGAACTAGATTGCCCTGATCCTCTTCTCTGCTGACTTCTGTGTCTTCTGGCCTGTTCGTCTTTCTTGACCCTTTCAACATTTAAAGCTGCTGAAACAAGTCTAGTAAAATCTTCAAACTCAAGTGCGGCAACTTGTAGGCGAATATAATCATTCAGTCCGTCTTCAAATCTCCGACATCTATCTGCCTCTGTGACCACCATATCTCTAACATATTTACTCAACCTGACAAATTCTCTTTCATATTCAGTCACTGTCATCTGTCTCTACTTCAGATTGATAAATTCTCTCTTCATATTATCTAGGTAGATACGACCGACATAGTTTCTTCTCAATTTCCTCTGAAAAAATTCCCAAGTTCTCTCTTCCGGCCGCACTGTCTGTATAACAAAGGTCCACCATTGGCAAGCATCCTCATGTAGTAAGGATACTGCACACTCTAAACTCTCTTCAGGTATGCAATGCATCTGCTGTAATATTCTTTCTATCAGCTCAACCCAGTATTCTGCAGCAGATGCATCCTCATCTTTTCCTCCATGGAAATCTGTTAGTCTGTACTTGACCAATCGTTCAATTGCTGACTTTCGTGGCGCTGCTCTAGCCACGTTCTGAAAGAATTTAACCATTTGTTGCATAAATGCCAGCTAACCCTGAACTTTTGGTACAGCCGCCCTTGGGCTTACAGATTCCCCCGATGCTCTCCCAACCACATTGGCGGGACTTCCAGGTCTATCTCTATTTCCACTTCCTTCCATTTCTTTTTATCCTATATAAGACAGAAGAGAGGTCTGCATATTAGAGTCACATCCTCCTATAGTTTTCTTTATATAATGCATGCATATACAAAATATTACTCTTTTGGTTCAGAAACGCCTAAACCGTACTCTGATACCACTAAAAATGTAACACCCCCTAACCCAACCCGCTTAGATTGAACCAAGAAGCGCTACCCGGTTTCAAACTTTTCTAAACTTAATTTATAATTTGAAAATCTTTGTAGAAATATTTTGTATTTTAAAATCTTTTACAGTGAGCCCACCAAAACTGTTTGAAAAATTTTGACAGAGTTTCCTCTATTTTTCTGACTTCCCAAAAACCTGTTTACAAAATCACAACTTTCCAAAATACACACTTCAAATTCTCAACAACAGTTTGCGCACCCTTCCATTTAGTGCAACTTCCCAAACATTTTCAACAAAACAATAAATAAATAATATTTCATAAATAATAAAATCTCATAATTTGAAAATCACATAAACTATAAAACAAATATTTACAAAACTTATACATTAAAAACTTTCACATTCTTTTATATACATGCATGCATCAATAAATGAATATATGAATATATATATATATATATATATATATATATATATATATATATATATATATATAATATCAGGATGTAAATAGCTACCCAGGAGTAATGTGACTCTGAACTCTGTCTGCAGCTACCAACTCTTCAATCTTTTTGTCTGCTGGTTTCTCTATTACCTACGCGTGATAAACATCAACGCGCTAAACACATAGCTTAGTGGGTGTACACTAAAATATTTTCAATATAATATAAATAACGGAAATAAATTTCAGAAATGCATAATATCATACGTAAATAAATAAAACATAATATTCAATTACGGAATAAACTGAAGCTATATTAATTAAAACATTTTCGGATGTTTCTGGATTTAAATTTCAAATAAAATTCTTTTGCATTCATTTCATAGTTTTCAGTAACTCCATTATTCATTTCTTAACAGGGCATCTGATACACATAACAGGGTTTTACAGAACTGGATTACGGGTTGTTCGGCATTGGAACCAACGGGAACTGCCCGCAGAACTAACAGTCGGGTTTCCCATTTCAGCATCGGAACCAACGGGAACTGCCGCTGAAATGATATCCCTATACAAATATCATTTCCGACATCGGAACTAACTGGAACTACCCGTCGAAAACAGCTTCACTCAAGAATTGGCCACAATGGTGACTGCTAATAATCCATAGAGTGATATCAATACAGAAATATCGGCGCAGTACTGCTAAATATACCCAATTGACATGTCAAGCTCTTATATCCGTTCCCATATACATATATTAGGGCCATTATTCGGAAATTCCAAGTTTCACAATATGAAATTTACAATTTATTACAAATCATCAAATTCCAGCTTAACACATTTCAAAATCATTATCACATATTTTTCACAGGTCATAAATTGTATTAACATATTTCAGAATCAATATCAAGCAATATTTGTAGACCAAAATATTCAAAACATATATGGTAACAGAAAATGGAACAAAACAGTATAGTTCGGAAATTAAAATCGTTAAATTCAACATAACTCACATTTATGTAGTTCAAAATCATTTTCAAATATTATTCACAAATCAATTCAATCAAAACTTATGAATTATTGAAACATTCAACTTTTCTAGTCAAATCGGAAACTAATACTCAAAACTAATGTGTACACAAACCTGAATACCGTTTTTCCGAAACCTTTCTTTTTTGGAATCCCTTTTTCTCCTTCTTTTCTTCTCTTCTCTTTTTTTTCTTCTTCTTCTTCTCTTTTTCTTCTTCTCTTCTTTCTTTTTTTTCTTTCTCTTTTCTTCTTCTTTTCTTTCTTTCTTTCTTTTCTTCTCTTCTTCTTCTTTCTTCTTCTTTCTTTTCTTCTTTCTCTCTCTTCTCTTCTCTTTCTTTTCTCCCCGGTCTCTCTTTTTTATTGCTTCTTTATGAAGCTTCCACCGCCTCTTTATTTTTTTTATAAAATTTTGGCTATCGCTACGAAGCTTCCACCGCCTCTTTATTTTTTTTATAAAATTTTGGCTATCGCTACCTGTGGTCGCGTCGCTTGGTCGCGGTACTCACTGGTGGATTTTTACCGCCTTCACCGCGATCAGTCATCGCGAGCTCTGGTCACGGTACTCACTGGCAAAAATTCTTTTCACCGCAAGCTGCACACCACGATCTCTGGTCGCGGTCTTGAGTCGCGATACTCACTGCCAAAATTTTTCCTTTCCTTTCATGCGCTGTTTTTGGACCGTTCCACTTGGTCCAATTGTGTACCTAAAAATTAATCCAATCAAATACATTTTTCAATATTTACATCAAATACATCATTTTCGTAAAATGAACAATAATTAAGGGTGTTTTCGTAATTATAAAAAATTAAGGGTGTTACATTTCTTCTTCGAGCAAACCTTTTTTTTAATCCAAACATCTTCTTTGAATTTTTTTAATCCAAACATCTAATTTGAATTTTGGATTCTTGGGTTTATATTTTTGGTGTTTGCTAAAGGTGATTTGTTTGGAGAAGAAAAAAAAAAATCAAATTTTTAACTTTTGGGCTTGTATTTTTGGGTAAGAAGAAGAAAAAGAAAAAGTTATTGAAGAGAATTTATTTTGAGAAGAAAAAAATAAAATTTAAATTTTTGGAATTGAATTTTAGGGTTTATTGAAGAAGAAGAAGATTTGGAGAAGAAAAAATAAAATTTGAATTTTTAGAGGAGAAGGAAAAGGAGGAGGAGAAGAAAAGAAGAAGAAGGAAGTTTGGAGAAGAATATAGAGTTGATTTGTTTGGAGAAAAAATAAAATTCGAATTTTTAGAGGAGAATGAAGAGGAGGAGAAGAAAAAAAGAAGAAAAAAGAAGAATAATTTTTTTTTTTTTTGTTCTTCAATGTTTTTTAGTTGTTCTTCAATTTTTATTGAAGAAGATGATGAATAATTGAAAATTTTTAAATTTGGTTGTTATTAGGAATTTAATTGAAGAAAATGATGAATAGTTAAATTGATTTTAATTAAAATAATTTTTTAATAATTTTTAATTGTTTTAATTAATTTAAGGGAAAAAAGATGAATTTGCCCTTGCTACAGTACTAAGCCGTTAACTTCTCCGTCAGTCAACGGTTTGGTCAACGAAATTCAAGGGATGTTTGTGCAACAAAAGTAAAGGTTGCCAGCGAGTGCAAAAAATGATATATAAAGGGGATGTTAGTGTAATTTGCCCTATTTATTATTTGACTTCCAAAAATATCACTAATATTCTGAATTTATGGAAAATCCTTACTAGGAATTTTGAAACTTATAATTAAATTTCGTATCTACTTTACAGAGTCTTACTAACCTTCCGAAACTGTTCCGAACATTTCGTATATCCTTTAATACCCATCCAGACACATTTTGTAACTTTTTTGGGTCTTCAAACACCTTTCCGAAAATCTCCGGATTCGTCCAATAAATTTCTATTATAGCACCATTAATACATTTAACATCCAATTTACTCATAACAAAGGCATATTTATTCACA
The DNA here is from genome assembly GCA_003430845.1 of Xanthoceras sorbifolium. Taxonomy (NCBI): domain Eukaryota; kingdom Viridiplantae; phylum Streptophyta; class Magnoliopsida; order Sapindales; family Sapindaceae; genus Xanthoceras; species Xanthoceras sorbifolium. The sequence goes on from QUWJ01001121.1 coordinate 4,813, forward strand.
TGTGTACTGTACAATAAATTCTGGGAAAATATATTACAATACCTATACAAGTACAATACAAACTATTGGAATGGTGTATTATATACATGTTCTACAGCTACCATCTTAGCTAATTCTTTTCTATTACATTGATTATTATATTTAAATAAAGGATGGTTAAGAGATGTGTACCTACCAATTTGTTGTTGTCCGCGTGCTTGGGATGCTTTGACTGGATGACTATTGTTGATGTGATTCTAGTATTTACCGTACCTTCCAGATTTGTTTCACTTAAACTCCTTGGAATAATAGTTGCAAGTCACCATCATGTTTCCCGATTCTTTTTCCACCTTCTTCGTATGAACTTTAAAATGTTCATATTTGTACGTCCCCAAATCAGCATCACCCAAATCGGGCATATTTTGGGATTGGTTGGTTGCATGGTAAAAAGGGTCTTGGGGGCCTTGAGTAGTGGAACCGAGTTCAAAAAAATTGGGAGGAGTTTTATTACCGAATATTTCCTCCTTAAATGCTTGCTGCTGTAGAAAGTCATGATAATTTGCTTCATTGAACAAATTATCTCGGTTCGAACCGGTTGTTATGAGATTTGGATTGAGTTTTTATCAAATTAAAGCACTTTGTTAGTCATAAATATGTAAATCTAAAATATTTTTATAAATACAAATATAAGAACAATATAACTAAATTACACAATCGAGACCCGTTGTAAACTCATAATGCTATCCACGATGAGGTGACAAAATGTCACTTATTAAGAGATAAAGGATAGATAGATTAAACGCATTGATTTTTATGTATTTTGGTCAATCTTCTTACATTCATGTCTCCAAACCGACCAAACTTGAGGATTCTCTACTCTTTAAGAAGTTCAAAACCAATTTTTTTTTACTCAATGTAGTATTGGTGACGCCACACATTAATCTTTACCAAGGGATTGCCCATACTTTGATTTCAACCCTAACAAGTATATCTAAAAGTCAACTAGTGTTTTCCAACACTCAAACTCAAATTTAATAGAATGGATACTAAAAAATCCTCTCTTAAAGAGTAAATAAGAAATTTCAAGCTCTACAATATAAGTAAAATATGATTTGATGACTCAAACTGACTCAAATATTACTATGAGAATTTATCTTAGATTATATGAAAGTTAGCAGGCTCTTAGAATAACTGTCCGATTTTTACCATTGTATTGGTAAATTATATTTTGATCCCTATTACGTTCAAAATGGTGCACTTAAGCTTTGTATTTTAATTACAGTTTACTCTCCCTATAAGGTCAGAAAATTTCATTTATATTCTTTATCGAGTATTATGCACTTTAAGTTGGGTTTTTATATTCAAATAAAACTTTTAAGCCTCAACCAATTTAGATAGGGTACAAGAGCACTTAAGATAATAAATAAATATGATTAATAGATACTAAGGTCCAAATTAAGGTTAATTCAAACCATACGTAAACATAAACTAATTTACAATTAATCCTAAAACTAGTTTTGATTGCTCATAAGTGGTGTGTTGTTTATAGTCATAAGTGGGAAGGTGAAGTGGAAACTGGAGAAACTGGTATGCTTTGAGTTTCTTATTCACATGAATGACTAATGCCAACTGGTTTGAAGATTCCAGTTAGTGATTGAAGTTGTTGGGCATCGAATAATAAATTCAACGGAAATTAGTTAATTCACAATTGGTTTCTCTATTATCTTGTGTTCTAGATAATGTGTTGCTCTGTCTAAAAAAAACAGAAAAGGAAAGGAAAGAAATGTCTTCGAAGAAGAAGAATGGTTTAATTGCTTGGGTGACGATTCTCCTGGTTTTTGTGCTTCTACTCACCTCTGTAGTGGCTCAAAGGGGACGTGTTCCCCCATCTGATGATGAGAATACCGCATATGGTGAGGAGACTACAATTTTTTCCTTTTTTCCTTTTTTTTTTTTTTTTGCATGCTTCTTGTTTTTATTTCTTTCTTTCTAAATTCTTTTTTAATATTATATGCAAAAAAATTGAAAATGCTTTTAGTAACAAACTTTTAGAATACTTTTTTATTCCTACTAAAATCAATGAAATTATCTATTTTAATTTCTTGAGAAAAAGAATTGTAAACAGAAAACAATTTATAAAATCCATAGAACATATAACCTCACTACTCTCTACATGATCATCTATGTTAAGGTGAAAAAAATGAAAACGAAAACAAAACAATTCCACTAGCATGGGATTTTAATTTATTGTTACATTGATTATTTTAACTAAATATACTTGCCAATTTGGCATACAAAAAAAAAAAAAGTTTTAAAAAGCTTTGATCATAAAACATTTGGGTTTTGATGTTTCAGGTCAGGTTTGGGGCCGACCTTCACCTCATGCTCCCGGGAGTCGCAAATAGATTTGATACAACTGGGGCTTGACTTTATCAATCAAAGTATGATATGTGCAATTGATGGTTTTAAGTCTATCACCGAAGGAGACATAATCCATGTTTAATACATTTCAGTTTTTTATTTAGTATTACTGTCGCGGTTGTGTTAGTGGATGCACGATTCAACTTTAAAAATTCCCCAAGTTGAAATGTAGAAGCAAAATAATTTCAAACGTTTTCGGCATAAATTGAAGTACAACAAGCTAGCCCTCATCTTATAAAATTTAAAACAGTGGAAGGTCCTTTAAGTTTCATAACATCTAGCTTGGGTCCACAGAGACTTTTTTTTTTTTTTAAATCAAATATCGATTAGGTTAGAGATATGCACGCATATCTATTTTTAGAGAAATATTTTAGTACGCTTTATAGTTCAATCCACTAAATGAATAACTAATCATATGAAAAATGCATGTCACATTACACAATATAATTGAGTTGGACGTAATACACCTAGGCGTATTAAAGCATTTCTCCTACTTTCATAACGCTTGGAATTAACTATTCCTATAACACCGAGGAAATAGGAAAAATCTTAACACATATTGGTATATACATATGACCACAAACATAGAAAAGGGTGGGTATACCATGTAGCCAAGAGTTATGATAAAAATTAACAATTATGTAAAACATGTTCAGTTTATCTCATAACTTATAAGTTCAGGTGTTATTTAGAAGATTACTGTAACACCCCCTGACCCGACCCGGCTGGACCGACCCAGGGAGCGCTACTCGGATTTTCAAAACTTTCTTATTTCTGTTTATAAACTGAAAACTATAAAATTTGTAATTTAAAAAGCTTTTCAAGTGAGCCCAATAAATAAACTTTTTATAAAAATTTTGGCAGAGTTCCGTTTGTTTTTCGGATTTCCCAAAACCTATTTTTCAAATAAAATCTCAAATCACCAACAATTCACAAACACTTCAAATCTCAATCCATTCAAATGCGCACTCTGCCGTTTAGTGCGACTTTTCAACACAGTTCATAAAATAAAATGATTCAAAATTTAATATTTACAAACGTTCTAAAAATGAAAGACAGAAATCGTAAAATAATTAATTACAGGGCATAAAGTACAAAACATTTTTACAGACTCTCTGAATATGCATGCATATCAATCATATTACATATGAACATAAATATCTACCCAAAAACGTGACTCTCCACCTCTGTCTGCAGGGAACTCCTCTTCAGTCTTTGGCATCTTCAGTCTCTCTGGTACCTACGCGTTAGAAACAAACTAACGCGCTAAGCAAAACTGCCTAGTGGGTGTACACTTAACATAAATGACAATATAATATAAAACAGTATAGCTAAAACAATATCTCGTAAATCAGAAATTCAGAAATGTAATTAGACAGTAAAGCTTATAAACAGAATTGTTCAAAAATATAAATATCTGTATAAAACAAACATTTCTCAAATACTAAAACTTTATAAACATACAATATGTCAAAACTTTATGGAATTCAGTTCAATATCATTTCTTTATTTCCAGACATTTTCTGCCATAAATTCTAAATTTGGCCCGTGATACACATAACAGGGTGTACAGGACTGGATTACGGGTTTTACAGTCGGGTTTCCCATTTCATATGAAATGGTATCCCTATATAAACAGTCGGTTTCCCATTTCACGAGGAAATGGTATCCAGTATTCAGTCGGTTTCCCATTTCACGAGGAAATAGTATCCGTGATAAACAGTCGGTTTCCCATTTCACTAGGAAATGGTATCCGTAATCAATAATCAGAGACGGTGCAGTACTGCCATAAATTCATCCAATTGACATGTCAATCTCCTATATCCAAATATCCCTATACATATATCAGGGCCGTTAAAACTCATAACAAATCGATTCTTTGTTTTCAGAAATCAACGAAGACCATTTTAAATCAAAATCCATAACTACGAAAATCAAACAATAACTGGAAATTAGATTTGTGAAGCACACGATTTATTCAACTTTTCACAATAATAAAATAATGCACTCTTAACTCAACAATATCAAAAAAATGCAATACGAATATATTCACAAATCAATACGAATGCATAAACTCCATAACTAATTTTTAACATACTAAATCAAAACTTTTTATCAAAATAAGTTCGGAATCGTGTGTACACCAACCTGGATACCCTTTTTTTTTCTCTCAACGACCGCGGTTCTACATTTCTTTTCCTTTCCCTTTTCTTTCTCTTCCACCTTTCCTTTCTTTCATTTCTTCTTTCCCTTTCTTCTTCTTCTTTTCTTTTTCTTCTTCTTTTCTTCCTCTTCTCCTTCTCTTCTTCCTCTTCTTTTTTCTTTTCTTTTCTTTTCCCTCTCTCCGGTCTCTCTTTTTTTTTCTGTTTTCTGTGGCTTCTACGAGAAGCTAAATTTTTTTTTATATTTTTCGGTCGTCGTGACCTGTGGTCACGCCACCAGGTCGTGGTACTCACTGGAGCATTTTCACCGCCTTCATCGCGAGCACACCTCGCGGTATCATGGTCGCGCTGGTGGTCGCGTTGCTCACTGCCAGAATTTGACATTTTCATCGCAAGCAGTTCATCGCGACCTGTGGTCGCAGTGACTGGTCGCGATACTCACTGCCAAAAATCTCATTTTCCACCGCGAGCAAGCCATCGCGACCTGTGGTCGCGGTGACTAGGTCGCGATGCTCTCTGCTTCAGTTTTCCTTTTTCTTGCATCATTTTTGGACCGTTCCATCTGGTCCACCTGGAAATCATAAAAATAAACATACTTTTAATTACATTTACACCCCTCCAATCACAAAATTTATTTTCACATATATAAAATTAATTATCCGAAATCCGGGATGTTACAATTACAACAAAAGAATAAATTTTATTGAAGAATCATCCCATTTTACAATGAGGTGTGACATCATGAATCACACTTGGATCGTAAAATTCAAGAACATAAGAAGGGACCTAAGAAGTTACGCTTGGACCTTGAACTCTAAAAAAAAAGACGACACATAAGAGGTTACATTACGATGTTAAAGCCTAACAAATGAGGTGTGACGCAAGAAGTCACACCAGGATGTTAAAATCCAAGAAAATGTAGGGTCACCAAATAAGTTATATCTAGATGATTAGGTACAAAAGTTAGGTGTAACCTAGGGATGGCAATGGATCATATTGGTGCGGATCGGTATGCTCCATACCCAAAACCCGTTTTGGATAGGGTGTTTCATTCATGACTCGTGTCCCGAATGGGTTTTCCATTTCCACTACAAACCCAAACCCATTTGAGACGGGTGATTCATACTTGACTTAAACTGATCCGTTTCATTTTTTATTTAAAAAAAATGTTCAACCCATTAATTAAACAAATTTCACATACAATTGAAATTAAATATAAATTAGAACTAGATATTAATACATATATACTACTTAAATTTAATGGAACACTTTAACACAAGTTACACAAATTTAAGTTCAATAAATCATACAACGATTAGTTCAATAAACCATACAACACTTTCAATAAACCTTAAACTAAAATATAAAGTACAAATACCAAAATATCATAAATGACATAAAATCATTAACTTATTACAACATTAACAATATATTAAAAAAATCGAAAGTTCAATTAAAAATTCATCCAACATCTTTGATATCCACAACTTAAATATGGTTTGTTTAAAAACAAATCAACAAAGAAATTTAATTACAAAATTGATTATTTAACATGTAAAATTTAAATATAAAGATTAGACTAAAAGATAAAGAGATTAGAGTTTTATTTTTTTATATAATTTTAAAATTAATTTTATAAATAACGGGGGTTTGACCCATATCCGATTCGATACAAATTGAATTAAAAAGTTTGACCGACTCCGATCAGAACCGTATTTAAGTGCCCCAAACTCCCCCAAACAGATCGAAACCCTATCAATTTGGGGCGGATAGGGAATTTTTGTGATCCCTAGTGTGAACCAAAAGATCACACTGAGTATTAAAGTGCAAATGACAAGGTGAGCCAAATGGCTGCAAAAGAGGTTTTGGATTGGTTGAAATATTACCCAATTTTAAATAGTGGAAATTGTTAGTTTTGTCCGAAAATTAATTGTCCATCATAAAATTATAACTTTTTACAATAAACTTCTTTTTTTTTTTTTGTCAATATTTATATTGAACTGATAAAAATAGCAATTTTTTGTCAAAGAATTCACTTCTCGTTTCACTGGTACCCTTCGAGATTGGTATCAGTCTCTTGGAGAGTACAGACAACTTCCATTTCAAAAAGATATCTCACAATATTACATGCTGAATGGCCTTAATGATGAAATCTTGAGACAAGTTTATATTAATTCTCTTCCTGATGAACTCCAAGCTGAGATTCACCGACACATGGGTTCTACAAGAAGAGACTTGAGAAATACTTCTCTTTGTGAAATTCATCAGATTGCTCTTACCTCTCTTGAAAAATTTGTAATACTCAGAAACTCTTCTCCAACATGCTCAAAGACAAAGCCAAATTTGATAAGGTCTGTAAAAAGCCTTATCTACAGATCAAATGCAAGACTGACAAATGTCTTTGTAAGACTAAGAAGCAGAAGCATTTTCTCCCCAAAGAAGGCAGAAAGAATCGACGATTCCGCTACTTCCGAAAAAAACAGAGAAGAGAAGTCCACAAATCTAACAGGTGTTACAATCTGTAAGAAAAAAGGACATTTCACCAAACAATGTCCACAAAAAGGCCAAGAAATCAGCAAAGATGATTCAACAGATTGACAGATTCATCCTCTGAACCAACTTTAGATTCAGATATTGATATTGAATCCCTGTTTTCAGAACAATCGGAGCTCAATGATGACACTATTTTTGCACTACCCTACTCCGACCCCGGACTCTGACCCTGATTAACCATTAGATCCATACTACTCAAACTCTACAGAAACTTCCATCTTTCAACTACAGCCCATACAGACACGGGGCACATGTACTTTCAGCCCAAGATGTTCACAGTCTACATGTCCAGGCCCAGATTCTTTTAGGACAAATATGATAAGCCCATCAACTTCATTGCCTACATAATACTGGGGCTTATAAGTCCATGCCTGGATCCAAAAAGTCCTCCCTCCTCAGTATTGGACCAACTATACCTAGCATTTCAAAGCAGCTAGTGGTGAACTCTTCACCACGAAGCTCATTATAAAGAAATGATTGGAATTCAGTTTTTCCCTAAATGCATTATTTGGAGCAAAATTTATTGGCAGTCCTCTCCCAGGAAAAGATTTTACTTTTAGGATGGGTACATACTGTCAGTTTGATAAACTCCGGATTCTTCCCAATGGGATTCGATTCAAAAGAGATTTCAAGCCATTCACCATAAACTTGAAAATCTTTTCTCTCACCAACAGTCCCCAGTGCTTTGAAGAATTCAAACAGACCCTCTTATCCTATTGTGCAGATAATCATGCCATGTTCAAACATCCAAATCCCTTATGGCATAACCCAGACTTCTTTATTAAGCTTCCCTTTAAGCTTAATGAGGATGCTAACCCCACTAAAGCCTCACACCCTGGCATGTCTTCTTCAGACCTCAAACCTGGCCCGACAAGAGTGTGAAACTCTATTACAACAAGGCCTCATTGAGCCCACAACTTCACCTTGTGCTTGCCAGGCTTTTTATGTTGAAAAAGATCTGAAAAATCAGAGGAAAAAAGAGACTTGTTATTAATTACAAGCCCTAAATCGGTTTTTATAAGATGACAAGTTTCCTTTACCCAAAACCTCTACCCTTCTTGTTCACCTAGCCAAAGCCAAATTATTTTCAAATTTTGATCTTAAAGGTGCTTTCTGGCAACTAGGTATCCACCCTTCATATCGTCCCAAAACTGCCTTTTGCATTCTTAATGCTCAGTATCAATGGACAGTTTACCCCTTTAGACTAAAGACTGCTCCCATCCCTGTTTCAAAAGGCCATGACTCGCATCTTTCACCCTATCCTTCACAGTACTCTCATTTATATTGATGACATTCTCCTTTTTAGTCCCTCTGAGAAAGAACACTGTTCTCTCCTTTCCCAATTCTGTAACATCATCAAACAGTTTAGCATCATCCTTTCTGAAAAGAAAAGTTTTATTGCTCAGCCCGAGATTGACTTTCTTGGTATACATGTTACACATGGCTCCTTTTCTCCCGGACCCCATATTGCACAGGAGTTGCTCAAATTTCGTGATTCACACCTGTCTAGAGAACAAATTCAACAGTTCCTTGGCACAATTAATTATGTCCGTGATTTTATCCCACATGCAACCAAATACATTGCCCCTCTTTTAAATCTTTTGAAAAAGCAACCATCCCCATGCGGCCCTGAGCACAATCAAGCTATCAACCATCTCAAAAAAGTTGCCCAAAACCACCACCTCTTCACATATCTTCTAATGGTATTCGCATCCTACAGACAGATGCCTCTGATTACCATTGGGGAGCACTATTCTTGAAGAAAAGGACAAAAAGAGATACAATTGTGCACACGCCAGTGGTTACATTCAGGCCATCACAGCAACACTATCATACAATCTATAAAACGATCTTGCAATGAAAATATGGCATTGAAAATTTTGATTTTTATCTCAGAGGACACTCTTTTAAAGTCGAAATGGATAACTCATCCTTTCCACGTATCTGGAATTCAAAAAATAAAATTCCTCATGATCCTTTGCTCCTTAGACTTAAGTTATGGTTTGAACGCTATGACTTTCAAATAACACATATAAAAGGATCCCAAAACCTCATACCATACAATGTTTTCTCGTCTTAAACCAGCACAATTAATTACTCCCTCTTTAGTCATCCCTCTTGTATACACTTTTTATTATCAATGGCTTCATCATCATCACAGCTAGCTCACACCCTAGAAGGAGTTTTGAACCTTCCTGCTCGATAGACACCTCTCTTTCCTCCCTCATTTTTAATGGAATTCCTTCATGAAAAAACACCTCAAGATATCAAAACCTTCGCCCTAAAAATATTCATCGGTATCTTTCTGGTCTTACTGAACCTAACCATCCTCAACCAGTTTTTAAATAGCTCAACAAGTTGTTCCTCAACCTTCTCTATATCTATCCATACCAGACCACAGCCTTTACCCATAATCATTTGTGGTACCTTTGGTCTCTTTCTCTTTGTATTCTCACCCAGTTATTTTTCCTCTCATGCAACTTTACTAGCATCTCCATGACCCGGCTAATCAAGACTCTCTCATTTGGACATTTTTTGTAATGGTTCCTTCCACTTTCCACGTGGAGGAAAGATCTCACCAAACTCATGGGCAATCATAATATATGAAAAATGGATGATCATATGAGTAACAAAATACTTGTATTTTCATTTTCACAGGCCATATATGTTTAACACTAATATTAAACTGCTTGGACAATCAATAATGCTTATGAATATCATATGGTTATGACATGGATGTCTAATGGCCAACCATCTATCCTTGCTCATGGAGTTCCTTTGTGAAGCTAACGGTTACAACTAGGACTATCCTCCATAACATGTTCCTTCCTGCTAGATGTCCACACTCCTCCTCCATACTTACAGGATCTTCTAAGATCCAATGGAGCTTGACCCAAATGTTCTTTGTCTTCTTAATCAACCAGATGTAGGACCCTCCTAACCATGGTACAAATCCCTCTATAGAGATGTCAAATCAGATGATGAAGTTACAACAACAACAGCCTGTTACCTTCTCAGAATTCAATGTGACCAGCAAGATTTCATCTCATCCTACTTTTGATAAAGTTGTTTACTTTTGTAAAAGTTTTCCTTATTTGCTATTTTGTTTGTTGTAATTATTATGGTCGCATATGACCTATCTTTGCTTTTTTTACTTTTTACTTTTTACTTTACTTTGGAATCTGCTTTTATAAAGCAGTTTGTCCGTTTCAATCATGTAATTTACTTTGTCTATTTACTTGGATCCAGAGAAGCTTGCTCTGCCTATATAATGGCATGACCCTTCTCAAGTTTAGGATCATCGAGTTTTCACCTTGTAAAATATTTTGTGCTCAATGAACATGATGCTTGCCTAAATATTCTCTCTCTTTCCTGAAACCCTAAGTTCCTTTTTATTTTGTTATGGATCCTGTCATACTATCTAAGTATGCTATGTGCTTGCCTCTAGTGAAAATCATGCATATCAGAACGGATATACAGTTGATCTGATAGTAGCTACGGTCTTTCTCACAGTGTCGTGGTCGACCCTATTCTCCGTCGTAAGTCCCGTTTGAGTCTAATATAGGGCACATAAGTGGGTCTGATTGTGTAGCTGTGCTGAGGGCTTCCGGCCTCTCTTAGTATCAGAGCCTTAAGTATATTCGGGTAGAAACCAGACATTTGTGGAATGCTTATTTCTAGTATAACAACGCCTCGTACTTTATGGTTTATTGGATTCTATTCTAAAATAAAAGCAACCTAGTGGTAGTAAGGAAAGAACTTCACATATAATGACTTCAAATACTTCCAAGATTGTTCCTACTTCGAACTTTACACCTCCTTCTTCCTCTGCCTTTCCCTCAAATTAACTTTCTTCCTCAATCTCTTGCCTCCCTCTATTAAAAGAACTACTTCTTCTAAGATCACCAATCTTGTGGAATACACTCATATTCCAGAAGAAGCTCAATCAATGAAATCGATCTGCCCCTTGTTACCCCTACAATGTTTCAAGAGACACAAAAGCTTCAGACACTCGTTCTAAAGACGTATCAGTACTCCCAGACCTCCTGTTAAAGAGTACGTCCAGTCCACTGGTCTCGACAATTGTCTTATCCCAGCCTCAGCAGCAGAACAATATGTTGATCTTGCCCTTGATCATCAAATGATCGTCCAATGGATTAAAGAAGGATACTCACATCTTCATTTAGGTGTTGTTCGTATCATTCTTACTCTTCATGGCCGCAAAGGACTACCAGTCACTGCTAGACTTGCCCTATTAAACTTCATCTACTGCAAGTATGACCAGACTGTCATAGGCACCTCCATTACCACTCTTCATGCAGGCAGTATTTGCCTCACCTTTTATCCTAATTTCAATATTCCCCTTGCTGATCCAAACATTTGCAAATTCCTCAAGATTCAAGTACAGATCTCTGGAATCTCTATGGCTCCTGGTTTCTATATGGAAACTCTCCATCACCAACTTGCCTACAGACTACAAGATCATGTTATTTATCTTCCCCTTCCAGGCACTTCTACAGACACTCTCCTCATCATTGCTGAAAGAGAAGAGGTTCTTACCATCACACAAATCCTCAGACAGATCGCTCGAGATAAGCTTCTTGAGCTTATACCGCTTGAATGGGTAACCAACTACGAAAAGTTGTATATTGATACGTCTCTTGTTCAGAGTCTCCAGTTTCATAGACAGACAAACGGATCTGTTAAAACAACTTTTCAACTCCCGCAATCATTTAGATGCTACTCCTCCCATCTTTCAGTCCATGATGATCACTCCCGTTGCTTTTGAAAAGGACATCTCAGTTCATGCCTTCCATTCAGATGGATCTGTCATATACACTGATAAGATTAATGGTCATTTCATCTGGGACGTTGATCCCAACATATGTGATGACCACTGTTCTTGCAAACGAAAGAAGAAGGCTGAGGCTTCGTGCTCTCAGTCCAAACAACTATTCAAACCTGGTGATCCAGATTCCCTATGGATTGGTCTACATACACCTCGCAAACCTCTTGACATTTATAAAGAAGCTCTTCGTATTCTTAAAGAAAAAGGCCTCCTTCCACCAGAGCTTGAGTCTCCACCCGAGCCTGAGCCCATTATGACTCCTTCTCCCCAACCAATTCCATGCTACATGGCATCCTCTTATGATTACGATGCAGATTTCCCTCCACTCGAGAGACTCACAGACAAAGATCACAACATTGCAACTTGTGCCTTTATCCAACCTCCTGAAGTTCTTCCAGATGGAAGACAGAAGTCGTGCTCTCAAGCAAAAGAAGTTCTAAACTGGCAAACCAAAAATGCCATATCACATAACCAAATCCTAAAAACAATTAATTCAAAGCTTGACAGAGCCCTGGATAGATCAGCCCAAACAGAAGAAAGATTGGCGGGCCTAGATTCTGAGCTAAAGAGAATCTATCTTGATCTTCAGAGCCGTGTCGCTCAACTTGATGCTGATCTCAAATACCTAATCAAAAAGCAGCAATTTGGTACAGCTTTTGATCGAAAAGAAAGAGAGATCCAAGAATTTAAAGCTGAAATGGAACGCATTCATGAAGATATGGATAGACACAGACCCCCTGTGCCACCTATCCCGGTTCCATCTTATGGTTACTCTCTTTTCAACTCTCCTCCATATACTCCATCCTCTCCTACAAACTATTCTAAAGCCTTCAAAATAACTCATGAAGTTTTTAGAAGAAATCCTATCCAAAAACAACTTGTTCCCAGGCCATCATCATCCACTAGAAAAGACAAACAACCAATGGATCAAAACAAGAAGTTTTAAAAAGCCTTGATCATAAAACATTTGGGTTTTGATCTTTCAGGTTCATCGGTAGGCCTTCACTTCATGCTCCCGGAAGTCGCAAATAGATTTGATCAAACTGGGGCTTGAATTAATATATCAATCACAATTAGTGATCTTGTGTTGTTTATGATTTTAAGTCTATCACCAAAAGAGACACAATCCATGTTTAATACATTTCAGTTTGTATTTATTGTTACTGTTGTTGTTGTGTTAATATATGCATGCACGGTTCAACTTTAACAATTCCTGTTAAAATCTTGAACCAAAATAATTTCATACTTTTCGCCTTTTCGGAATAATTTAAGTGCAATAAGCTATCAAATTTAAGATTTGAATGTCATTTAAGTTTTATGACACCTATCATATGGCACAATATAACTAGGTTAGGTGTATATGCCTACACGTATTGAGGCATTTCTCCTTGTTAAGGATAATGATCCTCAGCGTCGCCAAAGAGCAGCTGACATTGCTAACTCTCTGGTTGATAATTCTCAATCCATTGGTTTGGCAGTTGAACCCAAGCATGCTTCAAGAGCGCTCTTGAAGCAATGAAGCGTTATTGAAGTACCAGACTCATTGAGCGCTCTTGAGCAATAAAACACTCTTAAAGCATCATACTAACATCTGAAGAGGCAAGTTGAGGTATCGAGTTTTTGAAAGCTCTATGTTGTATACCAAGAAGAGACGGATAAATATGGTAGTCAATGATAAAAGTTGTGTTTTAAGATTTAGGATGACTATGAGAGTGTTTTAGTATCTTCAAAGGGTTTTGTTTCTTCCCAAATTTTTAGTGTATTAAGTATTATTTAGAAAATGCAAAGGATGACATTAATGTAAATATGCTTTATATTTTTTTTCCCTTGTAGCATTGTTGAAATCTTAGATTACGGGGTGCGCATCCCCTTTTAGTTCAAATAGTATGCATCTCTCTTTCTATAATTGTGGTGGAGGTTCTATATGAAGTACCCAGTATTGTATAGTAAATATTCAAACCTCTAGACCCATGGAGGCGTTGTGGGAGTACTAGATATCCAGGCTTCCCTTAGATTTCAGAAAAAAAAAAAACTAGGATTATGTGGTTACAAACTTTTCCTTATGATTAATATTTTTACCTTGAGAAACAAGCATTTGGACCCAATTCTCAATGGTATTGTGTGGTTAAGATTTATACTTTTCTTATTCAATACCCATCAATATATTACCGCTGCACAAATAGATTTACATAGAATTCACATAGAATTAAGGATCCCTAGTCAGGGTTTAAATGGCTTTTCTATGAAACGATAAATGATAAACAACAATGATTTTCTACTTAGAGCTCTCACAATATATCGAAATAACTGACCCCCCGCTTCTATTGCATACTTTCTGCACTTTGGCCAACATAAGAGCACATTGATAACAATAATACAAACTAAATAATAGAATATTCCATCCAAAATACCTCTTCTGGTTGGATGAGCACAAAAAATAGCTATTCGTGCCTTTTCACTTGGGGTTTACCATGCCAAACCCAGCCTGAGCCGTTACCTTTGAGTTCATGCAAAGATTAGTTCTTCGGATAATAATTTATCAATCTGCAAAGCTGGAAGCAGGAATGGTTTTAAGAAGACAATGGCAAAAGCATCAAAATAATGTTTTCTTCTATGCATAAAGGTCTTTCTCATTTGTCTTCTTCCAACTCAACAACTTCCTTGTCATTATGGTGACTTTCTCTGCTTTTCTGCATTTTCAAGTAGTTTCTGTTGTTCCTCTTCACTCCCTTGTGCTTTAGTTTCATTCACAGCCTTAGGTTTATTGCTTGTAGACTGCTGATACATAACCCCACCAAACATACAAATCAGAAGGCCAACTGTTCCCACAAATGCCGAATGCTTGTCCCAAATAACAAGGTTAATCCCAACTGTCAATAACTTGTTCACTATACCAAGAACTGTAAAGCCAGTTGCAGATATTGCCCTCCGACATGAGAACCCAAAGAAAGAGATAGCCAAACCAAATATGCACGATAACCCCACTGGCAAAATAACAGCAAAGGAATGCCAGTCTGACTCGTCTGTGATTTCATCCTTTATTTTCTTCAATTCTCCCATTATAAGTAGCTCCAAAGGAAACAGTAGGAGAGCCTCAAGATTATTGTACAGAACAAGGCCCCATGTATTTAAACCAATAGTCATTACTACATGTTTTATATAAACAAAATCAATGGTCATGCTAACCAAATAAGCTAGAGCCCAACTATAAGCCATGACTGTGAATTGATAATCCGGTAGAACATAAATCACACTTCCACCGAAGATGGTAGCAAGCGAGACCCACGTCCTGATTGATGGCCATGGCTGGTGCAAAAAGAGGGTCTCTCCTATTGCTACAAAGATGGGAACAGCTGAACGAAAGACAATGAAAGTGTCAACATTGGCATGGAGGAGGAGCTCACTGTTGGTGAAAAGAGAGAGGTAAAATATAATCGCTGCTGGTAGAAACCGCCACATCGTCAGGAGGTCAAGAGCATCATGCTCTATCAACTTAAAATAACCACAAGAAAGACACCAGCTGCACTAGTGAAGTACTGTAAAGCAGTTAGCGCCCCTGGAAAGGAAATTCCATGACAGCCCATTTGTTGATGATGGAGAGCAAAGCAGCTGAGAGGCAATACCCAGCAGCTACACCATAAACAGAAGCTTGCTGGAGTAAAGCACCATACCATGTTACTTTGATTTCACTAGAGGAAGAAGAGGCTTCTGAACCATTTGTGGGTTTTGCCAACTGTTGGATTTTCCTCATCATTAGACATCTAAAAGAAACCAGAGGCGTTTTATTAGCAGACAGAAAAAACGTAATTTTCTATTAAAAAGAAAGGTGATGCAGCAAATCCTAACCCACAGCTTGTAAATAGCTCAGGTAAAACTATTAAAAATTTTATAGTACTTGTCCAAAAGGTATCATATATTCACTACTCAAAAAAAAAAAAAAAAAAATTTGTATACTCTAGAGGAACCAAATCAAGTCCATTCACAATTTGGCTGTTTTGTCAATCATAGACAAAAACTTTAACCATTTTCTTTAGCAGCATACGGGTAAACAACTTTGCTTACTAAAAAAAGGGCCACCTAAGGAAAAGAAAGTAAAGAACAGTAATAACAATAAAGATTTCTCTATAGCAACCGTTGTAATTAGAACGACACAGAATCAGCCAATGCTGCAGAGTTGAAGTCACACCTAGTATAAACTAAACGGCCAGTTAAGCTGGATAAGCACTCGCAACTTTCGCAATCTTTTCTTGCTGTTGCCTGTTGGTAGGTACACACTTACTAAAACGTTTCGCTTGAGATGAAGCAAAATCCGTCAACAGAACAGCCAAGATGACATAGCTGGTTCTACCTGGCAGAAAACATCTTGTTAATTGAAAAATATAGACTCCTCTAGCGTAACAAACTAATAATCTAAAACCGAAGCCACGATGTCATTATTTTCGCATTAGATTTTTAAAAACATAGGAAACCATCAGAACTCAAGATTGCTACACCACTATACATGCATAGTCACAATCCAACCAACTTTTTCACTTCAACCATCCAAACAATTAAAATATCAATTAAATCATCTTTAATTATTATTTGATACTTGATAAACTGAAATTATAAATCATTAAGCAATTCAATTATTCATCTTCACTAGTGACTATAACCATACACTAATTTAATCCAACAAATTTTCTTTTTTACACAATAATAAATAATAATTTGACACCAAGTCATTTCAGCAAATGTAAAGCAATTTCCAGATCTAAGAACAAAATTAGGAGGAAAATTAAAGTAAATCAAACAAATAAAAAAACTAATTACCTGCGGCCGTAAATCTTATCGGACGTTTGTAGTCGGCTACCGTCGCCGTTGATTCTGTGGATCTCACAGTCCAACACTCTTCAAAGATCTGAGATTCTGTGGAGTGCAGTCCAGTAAAGGAGCTGTCAAGTCTATCAGTTAACGAAACTCTTCTCTCTCTATTTTTTAAATTAAATTATATATTCTTCCATTGCCCGTGCTGCACGTGCAACCAGCCTCGGGCCAACCAGGCACTGCAATCATAAATTCGATCATTTTCAGGGACGTACTTACAATTTCAGAAATATAATAACGGTATAAACCGCACATAATACGAACTCGCAACACATACTGCCACGTGGAATGTGTCGGTTAGTTTTGAATTTTACAAGTTTATTATTTGTTTTCATGAAACATCGCATCGCAACTCGTGTACAGTTATATAAACTTGTTTAGTTCTCTGCGAAAAGGCTACTTTGATGTTTTGTTGTTTGCATAAAATGGCTCCGACATCGCTGAGTGAACGTTTTCAAGCAATCGGTGACCAAAGACGCTCTCAGATCGTATTTTGCAGAATTCATCTCCACTTTCTTTTATGTGTTTGCTGTTTGTGTGGATCTTCCATGGCTTCAAGTGAGTGCTCAAAATCTAAAATATCAATGGTTATGGCAAGAACTACTTGTTGAGTTCCTTAAATATTACTAAATTGGTCTCTGTTTGTGTTAAATTGTAAATTTGTCTAATATGATAGACATCATTGATCGTAACTAATGGTACTTAAATCCATTAATTGAATTACTTTTTCAAGATAGAGTGTATATTTGTTATCTGTTTGTTACACATTCTCTAATTCGACACTTGTTTTTATGTACACTAATAACATAACTCGTTACTTCTATTGATAAGTTTGTAGTAGTTTAAGTTTATTAATTTGCTTTGGTTTGACATTTTGTTTGAAGTTAGTGTTTAATGTTTTGTGTTACGGCAGGGAAATTGATGCCGGAAATGGCGGTGAATCCGTCTGGTTTAGTGATGGTTGCTCTTGCAAATGCGTTTGCATTGTCTTCAACTGTTTATGTTGCGGCGAATATCTCCGGTGGGCATGTAAATCCGGCTGTGGACATTTGCAAAGGCTGTGGAGGACATATTAGCGTGCCAACCGCTCTCTTTTACTGGGTTTCTCAGATGCTGGCCTCTGTTATGGCTTGTATTCTCTTGAGAGTAACTATTGTTGGCCAGGTAACACCCCACAACATTTTCTTTTGGTATGTTTTGGATTGTATATACAAAGTCAGAATTTCAATTAATCCAATTTTTATGGTAGAAAATGTATTAAATACTTGGTAGGTCGTACCAACCTACACAATTGCACAAGAAATGACAGGTTTTGGTGCATCTATACTGGAAGGCCTCCTTACATTTGCTCTAGTTTACACTGTTTACGCGGCTGGAGACCCTAAACGTGGGGCATTGGGCGGCATTGGACCTCTGGCTATTGGGATGATAGCGGGGGCAAATGTCTTGGCAACGGGGCCGTTCTCAGGTGGCTCAATGAACCCGGCCTGTGCCTTCGGGTCGGCCGTGGTTGCCGGTATTTTCAAGAATCAAGCAGTCTATTGGGTTTGGACCCTTGGTTGGAGCCACGGTGGCAGGACTTGTCTATGACAATGTGGTGTTCCCTGCTCAAGCTCCCCCTGATTCTCTCAGGGGAATTTCTGATGGAGTTGGGCTGTGATTTAATACAATTATTGTATTTTTTTTTAATTGTGATTTATTAGGAGATGTAATAGCATAAATTTTTTTGTACTGATTAACCATTTCAATTTATGAGAATTGACTTGCAAATAACTCTTGGTTAGTAAGGTCCCTTTTTTGGGCAGCAAAAATCAGCTTTCTGTTATAAGTAGAACGCTTTTGATAAAGACTGGGCTGCTTTTTCAAAAACTGATTATTGAAAATCAGTTTTTATCTGATATGGAATTACCAAAACAAACCCTACCATAATATGCACCTTAACTTAATTACCTCCTGCACTTTGGAGGGAGAGCTGACATCGAGTTTGTCAATCAGGCCAGACTGGACGACTTGGTCTGAAATTTTTCGTTATTGACTAGTTTGGCCGAACCCAACGGAGTAACAAATTCATCAGATTGGATTTCATTCAAACTGAACCAGACTTCGACTAGACCTAATTGGGCTTTGACCGGATTCATGAAGTTTGTGTAAAATTGAAAAAATTAATTAATGCATGCGCGAGATTGTTGATTATTATTATTTTGAAACCAGTTTCTAAGATTCATGGTGACTTATGGTAAGTTCTTATGTTATTTTCTCGTGAAACTTGGATCCTCTCCTCTCCTAAATTTTATTTTTCACCTTTTTTGAAGCATGTGATTAGATGTAATAAAGTAATAGTGAAAAGTAACATATCCTAACCACTTATTTATTATAATGATTATGTGTTATGAGATTAAAATAAAGTGAGTACAGATTAGGTGAGGAGAGGATACTGATCCTTTCTCGTGACAGAAACTTTTATTAGTATATAGTTGAATATGGCATTGAACTTCAAAGGTCATGCCCCGACACTCCTCAATAGAACAAAAGTCTGATCCTAAAATTCTGTCATTGTATTTTTTTTGGATATAATGAATTTTAAAACGGGTATAAGTGTTTTCATTCTCCTAGTCTAAAAATGTAAATTTTAAGAGATGTTTTTTTTATTAAAAGACACTTTTCGTTCAAACAACTAGGTCCACTCTATCGAAGTTGTGATGAAATCACACAATTGATCTGTGATTAAATTGACTGTTTTCATAATTTTTATTTTAAAGAATTTTATTTGATTATTAATGAAAATATAAGGATAAAATGATTAAATTTTAACTAATTAAGAGAGTGACATGTGCAATGATGCGACAAAAACTATAGAAAAATGATTAATTTTTTAGCTAATTAAAGAGGAGTGAGTGTGTAATCATGTGATAAAAGCTAGTAAAATGCATATTATTTGGACACTAATAAAAATAGCGTTTTATCCCTTTGAGTTTTGTTTTTCTATATTTACCCTTATTTGAATTTATATTGAGTTTAAAAGGTAAAAAGTCTATTTTACTCTTAAATATAAATTGAAAATGATTATTGTACCATTAAGATATTTATAATTAATAATAAAAAAATGTTAAAATAAAAAAATAAATTTAAATAAAAATAGAAGGTCAGTCCCATTAAGGTGGCCTCCACAAAGAAATTGAGCGACGATCTCCTTCCATAGTATGAGGTGGAGTAGATCACTCATTAATTTCTTCCAATGGGAGGAGAAATCCTTGACCGTTAGCTAGTATTGTCTCTGATCTTTTTGTTTTTAATTTTTCAACTTCCAACATTATTCCAAATCAACACAACGTAAATCTGGCCAAAAAAATTTTAATTTCTGCGACCAATAATACACAAACAATAAAGAAGAGAGATGAAGGATTTTATTTATTTTGTTATTTTAATTTTAATAATTTTAAGTAGTTTTTCATATTATAATTTTTTGTTAATTTACCTATTTATCGTTTATTTTTACAAGTATTAACAATATATATATATATATATATATATATATATATATATATATATATATATATATATATATACCAACGAATGGAATTCTAACAATAGGGGGGTTTTGTAAAAAAATGAAACTAGAAGAGATATAATGCCGTTGTTTAAAACTAGAGGTGCCTGTATATTATTTGGATTAGGCCATATTATGGTCGGATCACTGTTCGGCCCGAGCCTAATAGAGCAACAAATATGAAACATGATTACGGACTTTGACTGGATCAGGACCAGATTAAACCTAAATTAATTATTTTTCTTCAAAAGAAATTGGAAAAAACTTACCATTTTATAACTTTTTTTTTTTTTTTAGTACTTGAACAGATCAAGCAGAAGTCAAAACATACTCGGACTTCGATTGGATTCGGGTTAGAATTTTTTTTTCCTTAAAAAGCCCAATAATAGATTTTGATAATATTTGGATCAGATGGCTTTGGACTAGACCAATTTATGACAGTACAAAATCAAATTCAGATTGGACCAGATCAAATCCCCCAGCCCTTTTAACACCTTTTTTATTTTATTTTTTAAAAATTTTAATATTTTAACGAATAATTATTAATTTAGTACCTAACTTTTAAAAAATTATTAATTTTTTAATACAGTTTCGTTTATTATATTATTGGACCATAAATTTTTGTAAATATATTAATTTAGTCACTTTGACCAATTTTTAACAGTCAAACTAATTAAAAATATTAAAAAGATAGTTTTACCCATAACTCTATTTAAATTAGTTAAAACTATTTTACCTTCTTAAATTTTTAAAAATATTATTAATAATTAGAAAGATAATATGGTTATTTATATTAATTTTTTAAAAATAAAATTTTAAATTTTTAAAATTTTTGAAAATAAAAATTTTAAATTTTTTAAATTTTTTTATAATATATCATTAAAGTTTTTTTAAAATTATATTTTAAAATTTTTTTCTCCCATTTAAATTTTTTAAATATTTTTAAATTTTTATTTTAAAAAAAATTAATATAAAATGATCATATTATCCTTCTAATTATTAATAATATTTTTAAAATTTTGAGAATAAAATTTTAATTATAACTCATTTAAATAGAGTTAAAAGTAAAACTATCTTTTTAATATTTTTAATTAATTTAACTGTTAAAAAATTAATTAAAAAAATTAAATTAATATATTTATAAAAAATAAGAATTTAAGAATATAATAAATAAAATTATATTAAAAAATTAATAATTTATTAAAAATTAGAGAAGAAATTAATAATTACCCAATCTTAACGCCTCTATTTGAAACTGAGGAGAAAAGTTTTTTTTAATAATTTGCCCATAATAAAGGAACACAAATATCATCGTGGCTCCTTCTTCCTATATCTTTCCGAACTAGCTGAGCTCTACACAACGGGCCAAACATAATCATCCATGGCGCTTAAAACCCTCTCAACATTTCTATCTCCTCTCTCTCTTCCCCACCATCACCTCCACCTATCCAACTCTCACCTCAAATTCCTCAAATTTTACGCTAAACCCACTCTTATCCTTTGCAAGTCCACTGTAGCACCAGTGACACAATCCGAATCCGAAGGAACCGGGGCCGCTGCCCCGACCCGAGGAGACCGTTTTCTTGAACTCCAACAAGCAAAGGAGGCTGCCAAGACAGTCCTAAGAGAGACTAAGAAGAAGAAAAGGAAAGAAAAATTTTCGAAGGTTAATACAACCGTTGCTTCTTGTTATGGCTGTGGAGCTCCTTTGCAGACCTCCGAATCCGATGCTCCCGGTTATGTGGATTCGCATACTTATGAATTGGTATTTCAAACACGAGCTAAGTTTAAGTGTTTTGCTCGTTTGGTGATAAATTTATCTGGGTTTTGTTGAATAGCTAGTGAGTAGTTTAGAAATTGTACTTTTGGTATGTCAATATCTTGGAACTGTTTGCTCAATACATAGGGAGGTAATTTTTGTTGCTTTCAGGGGTGAAATTTTGTTTGGTTTCTGTTTCAAAGTTTTTACCAAGTAAGGTTTTTCGTGTTGGTTTGCCTGTAATTACTAATGAGTATATTTGACATTGATTGTGTGTTCTTTTTTTGTTTGCTTGTTGTCAGACATGGCTGTTCAAGTACAGAGACTGGTCGAGGCAAACAAAATACCTATTAAGAAGCATTTTTGTTGGTGTTTCATTGTTTCTGGAATGATATTAGATTAGTTCTTGCTTGTTGTGAAAGTATTTTCAAAAATGCTGACTAGACAATACCTTAGAAACTGTCTGTTCCCATGAATAAATTGCATGGAGGTTTTAATGACAATGATTTTGGAAAATGGTGTTTAGTTGCCATTAATGAATTTATGTTACTGTATCGGGAAATTTAAAGTTATATTGATGTGAAAGAGCTTACTATATGTTTGTGTTTGACTTGCAGAAGAAGAAACATCACCAGCTTAGAACTGTTCTTTGTGGGAGGTGCCGCCTTTTATCCCATGGACACATGATAACTGCTGTTGGTGGGAATGGAGGTTATTCCGGTGGGAAGCAGTTTATTTCGGCTGATGATCTTAGGGAGAAGCTGTCTCACTTGTGCCATGAGAAGGCCTTAATTGTTAAATTGGTGTGCACTATCCTCTTCTGACTTTTCTTCATTGAGTATGAGTTAAATGAATCTGGGTAAAGTGAAAATTGAAAATGTATAAGAAGATTTTTTAATGTTTGAAAGGAAGCTTGCTGTAAATCATCAGGATGAGATGTTTTCTCAGGTCAAAAGTAGCAGAACTTAGTTATACTAAATTAATGAAATTGGAAATATTTATATTCTGTATTCTAGATTTATTGATCTGCTGAATTGTCTATGAACATGCTTAGTGGGTTTTCTAATTTTTGTTGCTAATTATATTTAGGTTGATATTGTGGACTTCAATGGCAGCTTTTTGGCTCGTGTGCGTGATCTTGCTGGTGCAAATCCAATCATATTAGTTGTGACTAAGGTAATCATTATCACATAGGTGATTGCAGAAATCTATGATATCAAACCGTGGGTTTGATGAGAAGTGGCTCAGATCATTCATGCTTTAGTGATCACTGACAGGTTGATCTTCTTCCGAAGGGGACTGATCTTAATTGTGTTGGTGATTGGGTTGTGGAGGCCACAACAAAGAAGAAGCTTAAGTAAGTTTTTGCTCCTTGCTCATGCCTATTATATGCTATACACTTCAGCGATATAACTGAAGTTCTTCATGGCAAAAAAAAGAAAACCATGTTGTTCTCCCCATGTACTTGTTCTAATGGCTTGAGTCAATTTAGTCTTTTGATGCAGTACCTAGGTTTCCAAAATAAGGTAATGCACAATTTTAACCGTTCAAATTTGGAAGCTTGGATTGAAAATTTCTGAGAATCTTTGCTCTTTTTACAGTGTCTTGAGTGTCCATCTCATCAGTTCGAAATCTTTAGCTGGAATTGCTGGAGTTACTTCAGAAATTCAAAAGGAGAAAAAGGTTCACTGCAACATTATTTTCTTCATAATTTCGTGTATAATATTCTTCTCTTAGATAAAACTATTTGGCTCTTTTATATAACTCATAGTTTACTAAATTAGACATGTAATGGATTTTGGCGTTCAGACAAGTTTCCAAGTTTTCTTAACTATATCTGATTCTGTTCTTCAAACCTTTTAGAGGACAATACTAGGGCATTGTTAGAAGAACTAGTAATCTGTATTTCTATCAATATTTTCCTGTAATTTTTGTTCATAATCTATAATGTTATGTGCTGTCTTTCATCAAGCTTACTTTTTTTTAAGATATTACTATTGCATCACAAGGGACAAGTTATTTTTGAATTCTGATTGTAGGAATAAGCTTAGATGTAATATGAAACTATTATTTTTATTGGTTCTTGACATAGACTATTTGCGTGCAGGGACGAGATGTTTACATTCTGGTTAGTATATTTCTGAACTGGAATCTTCATGCTGGTTTATGGGTAGTCACAGAGGAAAAATCATCTGTTTTGAACTGGAAAACGACTATGGTTGATGTCACATTGAAACTGCTTCACATTTGACCTAGATTTAACTTTTGCACCATAATACTCTCTCTGTTTCTCGCTTTCTTCCAAAAATCTAGAAAAAGAAGGGCATGGTTGGTGAACTTCCATAGAACTAATTAACAGCTCCTTTCGCACTTCCCAATGATAAAATCAGTTCTCTGTGAAAATGGTCTCA
Organism: Xanthoceras sorbifolium; assembly: GCA_003430845.1. Taxonomy (NCBI): domain Eukaryota; kingdom Viridiplantae; phylum Streptophyta; class Magnoliopsida; order Sapindales; family Sapindaceae; genus Xanthoceras; species Xanthoceras sorbifolium. Next base: position 29,360 of record QUWJ01001121.1, read on the forward strand.
TTTCTCAATTTCTACTTGTATATATTTTGTGTAATAGTCCTATTCCAAACATACACACACGCTCTATGGCATACTAGTTCAGAAATGAGTGATATCTTTCTTTTGCTTTGGATTTTCAAGTCCTCTTTACCCTAAAATTTTGGTTTGAACCTTTAAATTTCCTGTAAAGCTGTTTTGGTTTTGTCAATTTATAATTCCTACAGGGATCAGCTAACGTTGGGAAATCTGCATTCATCAATGCATTACTGAGTAAGTGCATGCCATTTATTTTATTTTGGATTTAGAAATATCCAGACAGTAAATTGAGTTAATCAAGATTTATATGCTAAC
>QUWJ01001348.1:0-16529 GCA_003430845.1 Xanthoceras sorbifolium
CAAATACTTTTCATCAATAATTGCAAAAACAAATAGTGCAGTTTTTGTTCTTATTTTTTTTCTCAATTCAAATACAACATACTTACTTTTCTGTTCCTTTTAATTGCTGAATTCAAGCAAGCTAGCTTAGCAAACTAGTTTTTGTAATTTCTATTTTTTATTTGTCGTGCAAATACCACAGTGCAGTTTCTGTTTTTCCATATTACTTTTTGGGCAAACAGCATATTAGTGATACAGATGTATCAGCTAACATGGTTGTGACTAAACATAGCTCAAACAAGGGTTTAGTGAAACCTATTGCTAGTGGTTCGAGTCAGGTATTTGATCAAACAAATGGTGATCATTCTGTTCAGGAGTTTTATCAAACACCTGGTGTGCACCTGAGTCTTACTAACACATCAGCGCTGGGTTTTAACACTTAACGCAGCAGAGTTCAAGATGAAGATGGTCATCATGATCATCACAATAATGGTCATTATGATCATGGATAGCTGACTCAAAAGTCAGTTAGAATTAGAGGGAAAGTTGTTAGATCATAACAACTTTTCCCGCCTAATTAAAAGTCGGTTAGGGTTCATTTTACCCATACTTATAATCTATAAATACTGAGTTTGATTATCTTTGTAATTAATTAATCAAAAGAGAAATAGAAAAGTTACAAGAGATTTTCTCTTACTTGTTTGTAACGAGAAAATCTTCTTCTTCATCTGGTTTGACCACTGCAAACATAGAAACCAAGCAAGTTAATATGGTATCAGAGCATCAAGAAGACACTGCTTCTGCTTCAGATTGTAGAATCAATGAGACTTCTCAGCTCACCATGAGCAGAAGCTCAAAACCTGTCATTGCAATGAAGCTTGTTTTGACAGTGAAGTTGGACAACAACAACTTCCTGCTATGGAGGCAACATGTACTTGTTGCTATCAAAGGAAACCTCCTTTCCTCTTTCATTGATTCAGCCGTGTCACCTCCAGCCAGATTCAATAATGATGGATTTGTGAGTGAAGTCTTCTTAGATTGTGAACAACAAGACCAAATCTTGTTATGCTGGATGCTATCCTCAATCACTCAAGAAGTGCTCCCTAAGTTTGTTGGCTACCTAACAGCTAGTGAGGCATGGGACTCTATTGTGCAGCTTTTTGCTTCACAGTCCAAAGCCAACATAATGCAGTTGAAGTTGCAACTGCAGACCTTGAAGAAAGTTGGTTCTTCAATGGCTAAGTACTTGATGAAGAAAAAGAGCATTATGGACGCTCTTTCCTTTACTGGACATCCCTTGACCAATGATGATAAGTTGATGCAAATCCTTGGAAGATTATAACAGTTTTATAATACCTATTACCTTTGTACAACACAACTATACACTGTCAGATATTTCTTCACTTTTACTAACTCATGAAGCAAGACTTGATCAAGACACAGTTAGTGAAAATCTCACAGTGAATATAGGGGTGGGCGCTATTCGGTTATATTCGGTTATGCCCATAACCTAACCTAACCAAATTTTTATTCGGTTATTAATTTGCTAACCAAACCTAGTGAGTTTTATATGTAACCTAAAATAACCAAACCTTAAAAGGTCGGTTAAATTCGTTCGATTAAATTCGGTTATTTCGGTTATTTCGATTTGGGCCTCATTGGACCTAAATTGTACATATGGGCTTAATTAGGCCTTTTAGGCCAAAAATTTTTTTTTATATTTTATCCAATTCTTTGTATATTTTTAAACCTATTGCTATGTTATTATATTGCAAAACATACAATCTTCTTTCAACATACTTCGATAACACCTATATTATACTTGTCAACAACCTACAATAAAACATACAATCAGAGATTTAAACTATAAAAAATTTAAATCGTCCAGTCGTCCACCTTAATAATTAATAAAATATCCATAACAAAACCGTCCATAAAACAGTCCATGTGATACAGTCCATAATTAAATCGTACTATAATTAAAAAGTAAAAACAATCCAAATTACATAAAAAAAAAGACAAATATAAAAGTGCAAAAAAGTTAAAACATCTTCATTGCACGTCTTGGAATTTCTTCAAAACAAAAAACAATACTAAACTCATTAGAATATAAACAATATTATACTTTTAACAATTTAATTGTACAAAACAATACCAACTTAAAAATTCTTACCTTCTAGAAGACCCGAACCGAAATACTTTTTCAATCCACATCAGTTGATGGTCTACTTGTTGATGATGTACTTGTAAAATCTACAATTAAGACGCAATAATATTAAATGGATATTGTAACAACAAAAAGCAATTAAAATATAAATAAAACCAAATAATTGTCGAACTCACCATTTTGAACGGCTTCATACAACTCTTCATTCTGAACACAATTATCCTCTTTCTGAGCATGCACATCTAAAACTAGTGTTTCGGGTTCCGAAATAGGATAAGTTGCTTGCAACCAATTTTGAGAACATATCAACCCCTCCACCAATTTAGGAGTCAATGAACTCCTAAACAGATCAAGAATACGACCACTAGTGCTGAAAGCTGACTCAGAAGCCACAGTTGAAACTTGCATTGCAAACACATCTTTTGCAATGCACGATAAAATTGGATATTTGGTACAAGAATTTTTCCACCAACTTAATATATCAAATTTGGTATTTGCTGGCTCACAATTCTCCAATAAATACAACTCCAACTCAATCTTCTCCACAGCCACATGCAACTCTTATTGGTAGTTTTCCCACAATTTTGCTTCCCTCACTTTGTACTTGTCTACTTCAATAGGTTGTTTAGACACAGTACATTCACCACCAGCACCACAAGATAATATAGCACGACTTGCGTCCACATTGGAGTTCGATGATCTGTAAAATATATAGAGCTCTTCCAATAATTGTCTAACACGTGTAGTCATGGAACGCCCTATCTTGCACCATAAAAATGCTGAAAGCGAAATAAAATATAACCCAATTTGTACCTCGGATCAAGTAGACATGTTATTATCAACAAGTTATTGGTTTTGTCCAAACTACCCCAATACTTGTCAAACTTTTGTTGCATGCTAGTAGCCATTGCAATCACAAGTTGGTCATTATCAACACTCAAAGACCGTAATTGATTTAAAATTGTAGACCAACCCACCACGTAAGCATTGGATGTTACATGCAAAGAAGCACTAAAATCCAAGGTAATATCATAAAAGGTCTCCAAAAAACGAATGAATACCTTAGCATTATCCCAGTGAACCGCACTGGGAGGCCCAACCCGCTGCTTCCCATTCTCATTCTCACAAAAGTAAGTCATATAGTGTCCATCTTCTTCTTCTAACCGTTCAAAGCTTTCCTAAACTTAACAGCACTAAACAACATCAAATATGTAGAATTCCACCGTGTAGGCACATCCAACACAACAAGCCCTTTATCTTCAATTTTTTCATGTGCAACACATTTTTTAAATTTCTCCAATCGACTAGGAGAAGATTTCACATACTTGACTGCATTTCGGATTGACAAAACAAAATGATCCATATCTCTCAAACCATCATTCACAATCAAATTGAAAATATGTGCACAACACCTTACATGCAAAAATCTACCCCCCAAAACTGTTCCATCGACATGCCAACTATTTAACTTTCTAATCAAATACTGAACAGCAGTAGTGTTGGCAGTTGCATTGTCCACGGTAATTGTGAACACTCTCTCAATACCCCACTCAAGTAAAATATTCTCAATTGATCTCTCGATGGAATCCCCTTTATGATCTCCTATTTGAGTAAAACTTAAAATCCGCTTCTGTAATTGCCAGTCAGAGTCAATAAAGTGAGCTGTCACAACCATATAATTTATATTTTGGATCGATGTCCAAGTGTCAGTGGTTAAAGAGACCCTCACTTTACTTTTCCTGAGCCTTTTCTTCAGTATGGCCTTCTCATCAATGTACAGTTTGTACAAATCTCTAACGATTGTTCTCCTAGATGGCACATCAAATGTAGGACACAACAAACTACAAAACCTCCGAAATCCTCTATTCTCCACAAATCTAAACGGTAATTCATCTATTATAATCATCTCCGCCAATGCCCTCCTACATTCCTCTTTATTAAAAGAATATGTATTAACACTGCCGGTAACAACATAACCATCCATCATTGTTTGCATCATTAGGTTTTTTTGTGTCGGGTCAATTTGGGCTGCACGGTAAGCCTGACACTTTTTATTAAGGTGAAGATTCGTGTTACTAGTCTCACTCCCACTACCAACCGCACAAGAATACGTAGTCCCACAATAATTACATTTACTTCTTTTTTTCCCCTCCTTAGTATAGTATATAGTAAAATGCTCCCAACACTCCGCTTTTTGTCTACTAGTAACATTATCATCATCAACCCCTCCACTTGTAGATGGAATAGGAGACTTACCCACATTCCTCTTCTGACGAATCTTACCAATTCTTTTCCTAACCCCAATCGTATTGGTCATGCTCTTGCCTTTGACAACTGAGCTATTATCCATATCGGAACCCATGTTTTTCCTATTGTTTTCCTTCCCTGTTACAGCAAGAGCCGATGCAGTATATTAATCACACTAAACTAATTCACAACATTAATTCACTAATACCAATAAAACAAAAATATCACATTCTAGTATCACATAAAAATCAGAAAATAAGAATTTCATGCTTCACAAGTGAATCTCACTTCAATTGAGAATATAAAATCACAGACATTTCATTTTCTACTGAAACAAACAAACAATCAGTTAACTAATTAAAATTTTCTGGACGTGTTGTAGAATAAAAGCAGTTTGAATGTTGGAGTAAAAAGAACATTACTCTGATAAACAGAAAACAAAGAAGACAGAAGCATGTAGCTTTTGTCTCTGAAATGCAGAGCATACCAGTGGTGTGGTCTTATTCTCTGTTTTACCAATTATGTATCTATTCACTCTGCTGCACTTGGACAGGCAAAAAGGCACCTCTGCCTGTCTAATTTCTTCGAACACAAATTGAAGCATTTATCCATTAAAGCAAATTCCATTGACTACCTTCCTAGGAGGAGCCAAATTGTTTCAAAATTCATCAGAAGCGTCTCTAGAGTTTCTAGATTTATCAAAAGAAGTTCCAGTACAAAGAAAAAAAGGTTCATGTTCACAAGTAATCAACTGAGAGCATGAGAGTGTACTACAATCAGACCAACAAAAAAAAAAAATTCAAGGCCTGTTCATATAAAAGGTGCATGCTGCATTGGTTAATAAAGCCAATTGTATCTAGCTCTACACATCATTAAAAAAAATCCCCAAATTGTAACATTTTCGATACAGAATAAGCAAAGAATCGGAAACCCCTCTAAAAAGACACACGACATGTCAACCATGAAAAAAAATCAGTGACATACACATAGCCATATAGCCACAAATATTTATTATAATGACAAATTAACAAGCTTGAGTTATTATTGACTTTTCCAACTACTGGATCTGGAAGTAAATGGACATGAAAAAATTTGTGTTATAACTTTGTTGGTTTCATTTTACCTGAATAAGGAGCAGCTGCGAGATGGGGCGACGAGACGGTGAGGCAAGGACGGGCAGCGGCGAGGAGAGGACAGGCGACGATGGATCTGGATGGGGCTGTGCGGCGCTAGGAAAATGTAAACTGAGGTAGTGAGAATGTGAGATTAGGGAAATGTAGACTGAATTAGTGAATTGTGTTGCAGTGTCGTGTGTGAGTGTGTGTAAACTAATTTAATAAAGTGACAGACAATGATACTAAATTGCTGCCAGCCTGCCACTAAAATGATACTAAATTCTAATAATTAAATTGTTTTTTTTTTTAGAACTATTAAATTGTTTTTTTTAAAAAAGACATTTAAAAGAAGTTATAGTGGAGGTTGCCTCTTAGGCTCTTACAGTGACATACACATGTAATCCTATTGCTTTTAAATTTTTTTTATTTAATTTATATAAGTTCGGTTATTTACGGTTTTTATCATCCATAATCTAACCATAACCAATTTTTATTCGGTTATCAAATCACTAACCAAACCTTCACGAGTCACTATTCATAATCGAAAATAACCTTATTTTTTCGGTTATTACGATCGGTTATTTTCGGTTATTTTCGGACTGGTTAATATGCCCACCCCTATTGATAGCTTTGCGCTTGGGCACTCTCTTGCCCAATGAGGACCGTCGCAAAGGAAACAGTTGGTCTTCGGCTTGAGGTCTTTCTTGCCTTGACTTTCCTTTTGTTTACCCTTGTCTTTCCCGCTCGGAGGCTTGTATGGACCTTTCCCTTTGTCTCCCCCACCTTTGCCATGGTTATCCTGTGGTGGTTTCTTCTTGGGTGGTTCACCTCCTCCGGTAATCAATTAGGGACTCCGTAATGGCCATAGCTTCAGCAAGATTTTGCACATTGCGGCGACGCAACTCTACTTCCGCCCAAGGTTGTAGGTTGTCCATGAAGTTGAACAACAACTCGTCGTCTGACATGTTGGAACTTCGAGCATGAGACTAGAAAATTCCTTAACATAGTCCCTAATTGAACCCGTTTGCTTGAGCTTCTTCAAATTCTTTCGAGCAAGATATGCAGCATCTTCTGGATAGAATTGCTTCTTGAGCTCTTTCTTAAAATCATACCAAGAATCGATAGTGCACGTACCTCTTTGGATGTCGGCATGTCTCTTCCTCCACCACAGAGTGGCTGTATCGGCGAGGTATAAGGTTGCGGTCCGGACTTGCTCTTGATCATCCGTAATCCTGACGGCCTCAAAGTACCTCTCCATGTGCCAAATGAAGTTGTCTACTTCCTTGGCATCTCGCTTGCCATCAAACTCCTTCGGCTTAGGTATCTCCTTCTTTGGAGCACCTTGGAAAGCCCCACCACTTACGGCTCTCTTGCATAAGGCCCAATCGTCCCGCATGTCTTCAAGAAGTGTCTCGAACTCCGCGAGCTTCCCCATTACCGTGCTTTCCAACCTTGCCTGGAAGATCTCGTTCCCCTCTTGCGCCTCTCGCCCTGATGTAGAGCCAAATTGCATGTCTCCCCAGAGGTCCTCGATCCTTTCCCTAAGATCGCCGATGTCCCTCTCCACGCATTGCTCCAACAATCCAGCCGTTCCCTTGAATCGGCTATAGCGAGCTCAATCCTAGCCAACCTTGACTCTAAGATTGAGGCAGCATCACGAGATTTGTCCTCATCGACCTGCTTGGGTTGGCATCCCTTCCACGGCTTGGCTCTTGGACGACAACTTCCTCGACTCCTGCCATTATGCTATCTCTTCCTTAGTTGAGCAACCAGGCTCTGATACCACTTGTCACAGCCTTAGTATTTTCTAAGCCAACCGTGCGGCACTTAACACACTTCCTCCCGTCGAAGAGGTTAAGTCAGCCTTAATCCCCACGAGCTAGGCAAGTAACTTGCTAGCAAACTCAAGAAAGCTTGTAGGAAGAGAGAAGAGAAGAGCACAAGTGTTTGAGAGAATACTTGAATGCTTGAATGCTTTCTAAGATGGTTTGTACAAATGAGGGGTGCCATCTATTTATAGGCACCAAAGAACATTCTAGGTTCCTACCTATCTACAATGTTCTAGAGAATTCTACAATGTACAAGAAATCCCTACAATATACATGTTCTAGAGAATTCCATGTCTTGAACATCCTACAAGTCTCCACAACATTCTAGAATGTCCCAAGAGCTAGACTTCTCTAGGAGTTTCTCCATCCTTCTAGGTTGCTCCACAAGGTTCTCCATTTTCCGGATTGTTCCGGAAGGTTCTAGAAAGATCGTGACACATTGGTTCTCAAGTGTACTAGTGTTATGTAACTAGTGTTAATAAGTTGTAGTTTAAAAATTATTTGTTAAACCTTTTAGAAGTGACTTATTGAAAAATCTAGCTAAAAGATAAAATTGGTACAATTTAACTTCAGCTTCTAATTTAAACAGAGATGATCATAACTTTTAATGAAATAATCCAATTATCCTCCATCTTATAATAAAATAAATAAAAATAACGTTAAACATTAAAAATTAAATATAGTTTACTAAAAATATATTTTATATTTTTATACTAAAAAATATAATAAAATATTTATTATATAATTATAATTTAATAATTTTAAATATAATTGTCTATTAAAATAAAAAAATAATTGAATAAAAAAAATAAATTTAATTTTTTAAAATAAAAATAATTAAAAATTAATTTAAATTATATTAATCTATTGTAAATTAATTTAAATCATATTAATTCTATTTTTTATACAATCAGAAGAAAATGAAAATGAATAAAATTTGGGGAAGATGACGAGAGTGGGGAGATGAGTGTAGGTAGGTGATAGAAAAGTGAATAATTAATATGTGGGGCATGTGTTTTTTTTATTTCATCAGCATACGTGACTAAAATGAAGCTCTCCTAAAAATATAATAAAAATAAAAGAAAGAAAACAGGAGAAGACAAAGAGATAATAACCTGCTACGAAGGAATCCAGAAGAATACTTTTAGCTTCTTCCTTACTTGACTTCATGAAAAGTCTCCCCAAATCTTATCTTCTTCTTCTTCTTCTTCTTCCTTCTTGTTGTGTCTTCATTGAGCAAAATAAAGACAATTTCAACAAGCAAAGCAGCACTCCGCCATCAACCCAGATCCTCTTCTTTGAAACCTTGGTGATGCATGGCCAGCGGATTCAATTCTCTATTTTAGATGGGACATCAAAGGGAAGATCATTTCCTGTCTGCATCTTACTAAACTCACTAGTTTTGCTGCTTCATTTCTTCACTCATATGCCAGGTGACTTTTATTATTTTATTTTATCTAAATTTTAATTACTTGATTTTATATATATTTACCCAATTAATTTCCATTTAAACTGAAAGTTAAGATTCTCTGTATAATTTTGAAGTTAGAATTCTAAATTTAGTAAAGTTTGGGGGCTAAACTGTAGAATTTTCATTTTAGAGGGGACCGAAGGGAAAAAATGTAGATTAATAGTGATGATTGATGAGGACTGCAAGGAAAATTTATATGAGGCTGCAGAGGTGCCACTAGTACAGGCCTTTTGATAGTTTCGCTTGGCATCGTAGTTCGAGTTTTGGTCATCTCATTCAATGCTCTAAATTTGTAAGAATTGAAAAATAAAATTAGTTTCCATTTATTTGATTGTCTTCATTTCTTGATTCTGAAGATGTTTTGCAAGTAAGGATGCTTGCTAGTATTTTTTTTTTTTTTTTTTTAAATCCACGAGGTTGTCCCGTACATTTGCATGGGTCTAATTCCGTTTGGTCAGGCTAGTAAAGGTCTGGTCACAGATACATTTATCAATATGGAAATTGTAATCCGTTGGGATTTGAATTCGGATATTATTAAACGATTCGATCCCTATTTGGTGTGTGATGACCAACCAACTACCCTTGATGTTGTTTACTAATTTATGGATTATGTTATTACGTGTGTATCGTACATTAATCTGAGAAGCTCTCTGTTGCATAATATATTAACTTTATTCTCTGAATGATAGGGTTGGAAATTACTAGATGCACATAAGGACCGCAATACTTGCACTGTTTTTCTTTGTCCTGGAGGCTGTATCAGTTGTGTTGGATCAAATTGGTAAAAACAAAATGGCTTTCCTTCTAGCTGCATTTCTCTTGTCTGCATTTGGTTTTGCTATAACTCTCTATTCTCTTATAGAGGCAAGAACCGATACAACGATCATGGCCGAGACCACAACTTAAGGTGGTGGAAGTTGTTTTCTCAAGTAATTCAGTTGATTGTTACTTCATTCAATATTTACTAACAGTTTGAAAGTGAACAACAACTATAATGCATCGGCGTTTCCACTGGAAACGTTGTGGGCCTTTTTGAATTCTTTCTTGCTGGGCCGAACATATCCATTAATATATTAGGGCCCTACTTTCATATATTTTTTTCCATCTATTTCTTGCAATATTTTTAGGGTAAAATTATTTTAATTCCTATTTTTTTTTTAAATTATTATTTATTGACTAATATTTTATTTTTAATTCGTAACGGTTCCTACCTTTTTAACAAATTCATCAATTTAATTATTATATTAGTCACACTTACTCAAATTTAATGGTGTTAGGAGTATTTCAGTCAATACACACAATAAAATTTAAGGTTAAAAATAATAAAAATTTAATTCTAAAAATAAAATTTTAACAACTAAAAGTTAAAAATAATTAAAAATTACTTTTAATAATTTATTTTATTTTTAAAAATAATTATTAAAAATAAATAAATTTAAAAATAATAATGACTGCTCCTAATATTTTAAAAGATTATTTTTAAAAAAAAATTTATTACTTTAATAATTTATTTTATTTTTAATTTGTAATTTTATTATAATTCTTTATTACTTGAAATAATTTATTTATTTTAAGATTGAAAAGCGTTATATATGATCGTAATGGTAGAAGATACAAGTAATTTCGATTTCAGTTTGAGCGAAATGAACGATCAGTGTAAAAGCGTTACTATTTTACTGTTGTATATAGTGATGGATCTCAACAGGTTTGAAAGACTGCTAATCCATTCGTTGTCGGATTTTCATTGAATTTGTTTTATGTATCGATATATTACTCCTCACTATGAGGACTAGCGCTCTCAACACATTATTTATTTATTGACTTGTGAGATTTGAAACCTCTATTATATAGGTGAAAAGAAAGTACACTATTTATTTAAGCTATGTGTAGATATATGATTTCAGTTAATTTTGAAATCTTATAATTATTTTGTTTAATCCGAGATTTTGCTATTATAATAGAAACACGGTTAATAAGCAGTTAGAAAGAATATATATTTATAAAAAAATCAATTACTGTTTTTGAACAAAAAAAAAAAAAACTTAATTTTTGTGAGTAATTAAATATAATCGTTCAATAACTATACATGTTATGTTGTAATAGCTAGGATAGAGCAGCAAATAAATAGTACAAATGGTGGTGGGATTTTTGAGTTCTTCTTGCCGGGCTAAAATATGGTCCGTTAACATATTAGGGCCCTTCATATATTTTTTGGGATGCATTTAAAAATAACCTTTTAAATATGTAAAAAATTATTTTTAATAATATTTTTTATTTAATTGTTAGAGACCATATTAAATTACAACAAAATTTATATTCATAAATTTCACGTTAAACGTTAGCAGATTTATTTTTTATGCTAGTATATTTTAAGTTAAATGTTAGTAGTTCACGTCAAATATTAACATATTTTACATTTTAGTAAGTGTTACTTATATTGTATTGTAACAGGTTTTTCATTAACTTTTAATGTAAAATTTTTTAAAAAAAAATTAAAGATTTTTTCACATTTTTAAAATTATTTATGTAATTATATAATCGATTTGTTTAGAGCACTGGCAGAGGGAGCTTAGGCCCGGGGGGACTCAAGTCCTCCCTCAAAATAAGTCCCCCCTCAAAATAAAAACTTCTCTACACACATATAAAACCTGGTGATCAATGGACTTCTATACCCACCTAATCATAAAAATTTCTATACAAACCTATAAAAAAAAAAAAAAAAAAAAAGCCCTCCCTCAAAACAAGAACTTTATACACATATTGACTGTCACTGTTTCAAACGAAGACCTAGCTATATACACACCTATAAAACCTTAGAAATGGACACTTTATATGACAATGTTGTTTCATATTTAAATTTAATTTTGAGTCTCGAGTATTGTATCTCATGTCTCAAAGCCTCATTAAAAACAAAATATTTGAATATAATTTAAGTTTTATTTAAATTTGGCTTTACCCTCTGGAAGAGTTCAAATAAACTATTTAGTTCAAGTTTTCAGACACAAAATAAGAAATTTTGTATATTGATTTAAAAATATGAAACAAATTTAAGACCAACATAATTGTATTGACATATAGTAAACTACTCATGAACATTAAAGTTTTATCTTCTTATTTTTACTAAATTTTTATATTTATTATTATTGAATGAAGTCCCTACTCACTAAAATTTCTACCTCCGCCACTGGTTTAGAGGTACCTTTTATAATTATTTATGAGTATTATATATAAATATTTAACATAATACATACTAATATTTAAAAAATTAAAGAAAAATGTTATAAATAAATAAATATTTGAATTACCAGAAAGCAGAAAAAAAATCCAAAAGTAGTGGAAGTGTTATAAATAAATAAATAAAATCTCAAAATAAAAAATATTGACATGTCAAGTGTGAAAACATTACAATATATTTGGATTAAGTCAAGGCAAAAAATATTAAAAATTGATAAAATTATAAATAATAAAATCTAAAAGGGATCGATGTACAGTAACTATTTGCGCGTATGAGGATAAGATTAGCTGCGCAGTGACATATAATTTAAAAAGTTATAGTAATTTAAAAAAAAAAAAAAAAAAGTTGTAGCCACTAGCAAGTGGCGTGGCTAAATTTTTTAAGTCGGCTGCAGTAACATTAAAAAAATTTAGGGGCTAATATGTGCTATTATTAAAAAAAAAAAAAATTAAATTAAAACTAATTTTTCAAAAAAAAAAATGGCCTGGGCTATACCCAAAAATCAATAATCTCATTAATATAATCATATAATTTCTATTCTTCTTGATCATTTATCAATTTTGATAATCACAGGTTATAAGATTAATCAAAACTGTACAAATATTTATTATAAAAAAGTTTGTAAATTGTATTAATAAGTACACTAAAGATAGAATGTTAAAAATTAAAAAAGTATCAATGTTGTTTGATTACTTACTAGCAACTTAGTAAGAAAAGTTTCAAATTTTATAGGCAGTCTCTTGGTAGGTAATTTATAAGTACCACTATAAAATTTCGTTGAGATCTGTAATATGCCTTGACCTCAAACTGAGATAACCTTCCCTAATCTAAACTTTTTTATACTAAAAAAATTGAAAAAGTAAATTAAACTATTTATTCTCTTAAAACCCTAAAAACAGAAACTTGTATTTATATATTTAAGAAAAATTTTGAAGGCCCACCCACTATTTATAAACACTTCACAATCACATTAATACTATTGATCCGGATAATGTCCACCTTCTTCAATTTTTAAAATTTTAATAGAAAAAGATAAACCTGTAAATATATTAAAACTGCCATTTATTTGATCGAATGACCGATGCCTTTTCCTTTGAATGGATAATATTAATCTACTTTATATTTATTAAATACACTTAAAAATTAAAGTTTGTAAAAATTTATACTGAACTATCTTACCATTAAGCTTGATCGTTAAAAAATAAGATTGATCGTTAAAAATATATAAAGTAAATAAGAAGAAAAAGAAAGATCCATAATGAATCCACTATAGATCTACTATGGATCACAAATAAGAAGATATTCAAGTCTACTTTTTAACGGTCAAACATAACGCTAAAAGAATTTAGTAATAATTTCTATAAACATTAATATCGAGTGTAATTCAACAAACTTAATATAGGTTCAGTATTATTTATTTATTTATTTATTTTGTACAAAAAATAGTTGACAGATAAGTTGACTGCTTTACCGGTAGAGAACATTACGCCTCATGTATCCACACACATTTGGTTCACCCCCACCGCACCTATATTAGGGCCGAAGCTTAAGGAATTTTACCGCGAGTGGAGCCTGAGAACGTAGATATACCACTTTGCCAAGGGCCAGCAGCAGGACACTTTGAACTTGAAGCTCTCAAGGTTTAAATCGAAGACCTCCAAATTGAATGAAGTGTTCATTGACACCTGAACCAACCTGGGGGGTTTATTCTTTTCTTTTTATTATATGAAAATGTGATTAAAAGTTGCGTAGTGATACAATCGTACGATTGTATTTAGAAAAATTATCATATTTTTTCAAGTGATAATTTCTTTTAAAAATATTGAGAAAAAAAAAAAAAAAACCTTTCCCAAAAGCTAAACCGGAAAGAGAAACACGGAAAAATGGATTATTTTCCACAACATTGACTGGTGTCTGGTTTGGTTTCCTCCAAATTTCCTTCAAACTTCCTCCTTCTTATCCAAAACCACATAAATGGATTCGAGCAAGATGCTTTCAATAAATTTAACAAGTTCCATCACTTTCCTCCTCATCCAAAGAGCAAAATAAAGAAAAAAAAATGGATGCTCTGTAACCACAACACTATTGCTTCTCCTTTCCTTTCACTTGTTTTTTCTCTCATCAGTACGGCAACAATTTTTTTCCCCGAAAAAAGAAGAAGAAAAAGAACAGCAAATTTTTAAATCGTTGAAGAATTGGGAGATTCAGGTGGAACATGGAAGGAAAGCTAGATTGTTATCTTCATCTTCCAAGTGGCTCTGTTTTGTGGGGTGTTTGCTGCTTTTTCGCTTCACTCATTAGCAAGGTGGCTTTTTTTTTTTGGGTCTAATTTTTGCATAATTTTGCAATTAATTTATTATTTAATTTTTGTGTATGTTTACAATTAAATGATGTGCCTGTGATAATTTATTTAGGAAGATATCAGATATTTGTTGCATTTTTTTACCAATATGTTTTTGTAAAAATTATAGGAAAATTACACAATCTTACCTGTCTTTATAGATATTTCATCGGATAAAGAGGTTTGGTTTCATCTAAAAAGTAACATCTAGTCAACGGAAGAAGGACATTTAAACATTTAAGTAGTTTGGGTTTTTATAGAATCATGTTATGTACCATGTTATATTCAAGATATAATTCAATTTGATGGTAATATGTGTGCGCGCTCTCGACAGACTCTCCATTGATAATGATACGTTTTATTTTTCTTTTGATTTTGGAAATTAACTCTTGTTTATTTTTTATATCATATATATTTTGTTCATATGTTTGATTTGGATGTTAGGATGTTTAATAGTTGACATAAACTAAATTTTTACTTAAAAGAATAAAAATAAATTAATCAATGGAATATATGTTCATGTGTATAAGTAATACAATACAATTCAAAAAGTTAAACCTAAAACTAGCCCAATTGATGTAAAAATAATTTGTATATACGTTAAGTTTTTTTTCTTTTTTTTTTTGCTTTTTAGCTTTCTTGCTTTATAACATATCTACATCATTTATATGATAAGTTTAATTGGTCTCCAAATCATAGGGTTGTAAACTTGTTGGTACACACAATGAACGTGCCCTTGCTCTCTTCTTCTTTGTGACGGAGCAGTATCAGCTGTGTTGGATCTAATTGGGAAAAAACAAGGAGGTTTTTCTTCTAGCTGCATTTCTCTTGTCAGCATTTGGTTTTGCTATTACTCTATATGCTTGTGTGGAGGAGAAAACCAACACCAAAAACCATGGCCGAGAGGCAACTCAAGGCGGTCGAAATCATCTTCTCAGTAATTCAGCTGGTTGTCACATTCATTCAATTTCATTCTTCTTACAGTTTTGCAAGTGAAGAACAGCTACAATGCATCAGCTTTTCCACTTGCCTTCGCGATGATGCTGTTGTATTCATCTTCAAGAAGGGTGGAAATATCGATGGTGATCATTTGTCGCCAAGAGAGTTGATTTGCCTCTTGTGAATTTTCAACCTCTTGAATTCTCAAGTGCCTAATAGTACTCCTATTGAACTTGATCTAACCGAGACCTCCTCGACGACCAAGTTAACCCCTTGAGTCCTTCACTCAGGAGATCCGCACTTGCCTCCGTTGTTCTCATCCAAGAATATTGAGGTATGAATGTATAAAATCTCCATATTCGTGATAATTCAGGACTAGTGTTAAAGTAGCATCTTAAGTAAAAACGAATCTTTTGTATATATGGATGATCAAATAGCAAAACGTTGTATGCTGTAGTGAATACATGGTGAATTTACATGAAAACATGACATTGGTCTCACAAACCCCATTTCTACAATGTAGTCAACACTGTAAGGTATTCAAAAATTCGGATAATTTGACTACATACACTCTGTCTAGTCTACATACATTCTTTGCAACTCCTGAGCCATTGATTCTACTGTCTAGACCAAAGTTTTTTAATGGTGGGTACTTTATTTGAGTTTTGCTAGCTATATATCCATATGTGTCTCTATGTGCGTGTTTACGTAATGTGGACATGAATTTTGCAAATGTTTGATTGGGCACGTATGGTTTTACAGCTTCTTGTGCCGGGAATATGGAGTTCAAAGAGCTATTGATTTGATCATGTTTACATGT
This sequence comes from Xanthoceras sorbifolium, assembly GCA_003430845.1. NCBI lineage: Eukaryota > Viridiplantae > Streptophyta > Magnoliopsida > Sapindales > Sapindaceae > Xanthoceras > Xanthoceras sorbifolium. Next base: position 16,144 of record QUWJ01001348.1, read on the forward strand.
TACGAGGAACTTTATAAGGAATTGAAGAACATGTTCAGCATTCGGTTGTATTTTAAACAAGCGACCAAAGAGCCATTGGGAACTTATCTACGCGGATGATAATGGTGACATGTTTTCGGTTGGAGATGATTCTTGGGAGTAAGTGCATTTCCTTTAGTCATTTACTCCTTATTCTCTGGTGTTGATATTGTCAGCTTACACAGAGTCCCTCACTAGTTTGTGTTTACACTTGAAGGAGCTAATAGGGTATTTAAATTAGTCAGGATCGACCCTATTTTGCTAGCAGGGATTTGGTGGCACACAAACAGTACTTTGATGGTCTAATAACATATACTGATAGACTACTGAAAATTTTTATAGTCACTTCCAAACATCTGTTGCTTTTT
>QUWJ01000070.1:0-11861 GCA_003430845.1 Xanthoceras sorbifolium
ACCTTTGACACCTGCACAAGTGTCCTTGCTAGTACAGTGCCCTCTCAACCCGGAGTGTACAATCAGCCAATTCCTGATCCTCAAGCATACAGTCAACTTATAACTCAACAGCCGATATACAGCCAGCCTATACCTGAACCTCCAGTATACAGTCAACCTATTCCTGAACCGCCAGTATACAGTCAACCTATTCCTGAACCGCCAGTATACGTTCAACCTATTCCTGAACCCCAAGTATACGTTCAACCTATTCCTGAACCCCAAGTATACGTTCAACCTATTCCTGAACCCCAAGTATACGTTCAACCTATTCCTGAACCCCAAGTATACGGCCAACCTTTTCCTCAAGCCCAGGTACTTGGTCAAGCTATTTCTCAACCCCAAGCGCATAGTCAAGCTATTCCTCTGTCCCAGATATACACCGAGCATATTCCTCAATCAAATGATCAACAAAATGTCAGTCAACTTTGCAATGAGAGGCCAGGTCCCGGTTTTTTCGATCTTGATGAGTGGGTAAACAACATCAGTCAGAGCAATCAACAGGTGGCAGTTGAGAATTGTCAGCTTAGTAGAACAGGGTCCACAAATGAGTCGTTACTAGTGAAGGAGTTCAATTCACAATCTATTGGAAGTGATAAATTTGATTGCAATGACCTTGAAATTCAGAACTGGTTTCCCGAAAATGATTCTGTTGATATGGGAACGGAAGGATATATTCCTTTGAATCTGAATGCCAGATCTCCAGAAGCTGCAAATTTTGATGCAGGTATGCTTTTATTCGATTTTGAGACCTCGTGGAATGGTCTAGCACAAGTATAGCCAAGTTTTTTTAAAGTAGAGCTCTGCTTATTTGCTGACAAAAGAAATTAAGGGTGCAATTATGTTTAGTAGGTTGGATAAATGAATTTGTAGAGTGGGCTGGCTGTTTCTCGGTCTTTTGTATTTATGAATCCCATATCTTTAATTAAAATTATGTCCCATTTTCCTGTTTTATGTAAGTTTTTGCATCTGAAATTTTGCCATGGCTGATGAAAGGCAGACAACTTTTTGAACACAAATCAAGTTAATACATTAGTAGCCGGTAGAGATGGCCATTTTTTCTACGAGGCCCTAAATTCTCAAATCTCTATCCTCATTTGGGAGAAAATATTCTCCATAAATGGGGATGGGGATGGGTTCCCATCCCAGTTGTTATGTTTTATAGGCTCTGATCTCAAATGCTTTTTCTTTTTAATTAAATGCATGCATATGGTGTTTAATTCACCAAATGCACGCTTTTCCTTCATTTGGAATGATAGTTTGAATAGTTTTATTTTATTTTACTACTTGAATTGTTGGATTATTTTAAATTGTAAATGAATTACTTTTTATATAAAATGTTTTTAATTTAATTTCAATGGGAGAAATCATTTTTATATAAGTAGGTGAGGAAAATAGGAATGGGGATGAAACATATATCCATTCCATTTTTCCGACTGTCATCCCTAATAGCTGGTGTGGTGTACTCTCAATTGGCGATTGCATCATTTATAATTAATCTACTAATTCTGAAAAAGATTTTCTATTTTCAATTTCTTCTTTTGACATTATTTTTCTAATTACACCATAAATTGTGAATTATCTAAAAGCGCCTCATTTTTTTATTTCAACACTGCATTTCTATATTTTCACACTTTTTTCTTAAAAAAAAAGTTTATTTTAAGAATTAAATTTCTAAAGACACTATTTTATTAGATTTACCTTAGTACACTCCAATGCCAATTATTGGGTTGTCATATACATCTCGTGTTCTGTTCGTATTTAGCTTCAAGTGATTTATATGAAGACTTCTTTCTTTAAACCACCTATTGTAAAATAAAACTAATAAAGAAAAGAATTAAGTGAAAATTCTTTTAATATCATAAGATATAAACTTTAGTATTGGGGATAAATGTGTATTGACTGGACAAAGATCTTTTTTAATAAAAATATTGATGAACGCTTAAAATTGAATTTTTATTGATGTAGATAATTTTCTAATATGTTGACAGAAGTTTTCAAAATTAATTAATTTTTAATATAATTTTATTAAAAATTATAAATTTTAAAAAATAAAACAATTGTTGTGAAATTATGTGTAGGTAAAATAATGGCAAAATTGTAAATAAATGAGAAATATATGGTCTCAATTTTTAATTGAAAATAGTATCAGAAAGTATATGGACCGTGGCTTTATATTAAACTAGCGAGTGCCAAGGACAGTCGCCCAACTCTAGCACAGCTCAGCTAGCAACTAGTAATTGCGAGAGATATAAAAATTATAGGATTCAGGGTTTATGAAACTTAAAGTAGTAAAAGAGGCAGTGTGTAACGTGTCCTATATAATTATCTTAAGAACATTTTTTTTTTTCTTTTTTAGTAATTTAGGAAAATTATTATAAACTACCTCAACATATGATGTATATGTAATCAGATCTTATTTTTATCAAAATTTATAAAAAGTATTAGAAACTGAACTTAATTAACTAATTGACCATTAAATTAACGGTGGTCAGTCAAATATTACGAAATGTCTAAATTACCAAAAGTGTCAATTATTATAATAATTTTATTTTTAAATTAAATATTAAAATTGAAATTTAAAAAAAATTATGATCACCTCCAAAGGCTCCAATAGAGATCAGCCCTTAATCTCCATGAAGGAAAACCATGTCTCATCCATGAGTCGAATCACGAGAGTTTATTTGTCTGTCATCCTTTTTTAGGAGGAAACTCGTTTTGCTCCACTGAATTATTAGATTTGGAGTTCAGCGACTTTCATTGGAGATCACTAATCTTCATTAGAGGAGATCTACATTTTATTTTTATCAAAAAATAATTTTTTATTTTTAATAATTGAAGATGAGAATAGGAAGAAGATGATGTTAATGATTGAGAAGAAGATAATGTTGATATGATCGAGAAGAAGAAGATGATAATGTTGATGATTTTTTGGTAGGTAAACAATTGATCAAGATGACAATATCTGCATTTTTGTTAAAAAAAAATAAATTAAATTTTGTACTTTAATAATTAATAATTTTTTATTGTTTTTATGTGATATTTAAAAATTTATACTTATTATCTTATTTTTTTGTATTGTTGTTTTGACTTTCTTAATTTTTTTTAAATATAACCTTTTGTATTGTTAATATCGAATTGTTTTATTGTTTAAATTATTATTTGATTTCTTAAGAATTTTTGAATCAGAAATTGTTTTTTTTCATTTTTAAAAATATTTTGAGGACAAAATGACCCTTATTGTCCTTCTAATACTGTAATATATGTGAATTTTAACAGTCAACTAATTAGTTAAGAATATTTTTTTATAATTTTAGAAAAAATATATTTTGAATACATCAAATATCGAGATAGTTTATTGCAATTGCATATAGTAATTTTAATTAAAGATAAAATTATCATCAATTAGAAATTTTAAATGGATTGTAAATAGATATTTAGTAAATTGTCAATAATATCACTCTTCGAAAAAAAAAAACACAAATACAGCATGAGAAGCAAGGGAAGAATCATGCATCTGCTCTGTACAACCTGTTGCCCTCAAACTCCAAGTTGTTTGTCATCCAATGAATTAGATGTTATTGTTGGATAGTGGATCTAAATGAATAGAATTCTGTATGGGCCTTTTTCTTTGAATGCACGTTATATACAATCTCTTAAGAGTTGGAAAATTCAGAGAAACTTCATGTTAATATTTTTTACTAAAACAATGGTGTAAAATTAACTGAGTGAATTTGACACAGATGGTAAAACTGAAAACAATGACATAAAATATATTAAAAAGGGATAAAAAAATGGATATAATCAGAAATATCACTGCTTTTGTTTTAACACGTCTGTACACATCAAGGACCTACAGCCAATGTCTTATGATATAAAAGCAATCAATTAAACAACATTTTCCAATATACAAATTTAAGTATACTAATATACTATCTCAATGAATCTTATGTTTCTCATATAATCTGCCAATTCTGGGATTATAACTGGAAAATGCGTACTGCTACTATGGCTACTGCCAAAAAGATGCCAATCGTGGATCTGTTCGTTGCGGAAGGCCAGTTCGAGCTCCCAAAGCCCGACATCCAATGGCTGCCTGCAATCAGACACCATATAAATGCCATCAAACAAACTTGGGTTGCATTGACTGATGGCAAGTCCTCACTGTTTATTAAGTAGCCAACAGGCAGGAATACGTCACTTACCACTTGAGCAGCAAAAGGCAGCATTTTCTCTGGTGCCACATTGGCGCAGATGGCTACAAAATCAAAGTGCAAATACGAATTACATCAGTGCTTTCTGTCTACTGAAATATAAGAAAAAGCAGTTCTCGACAAGTTCTTCGAATGACTGATAATTGAGTTGATATGTTGACAGGTGATAGTTATAAATGATGATAATCTTTAAGGTTCAACAATTCTAGCCAGCTTCTGCAATTAAACTGCATGATAATGTAATAAATTTCAAGATATATATGAAATCTTCACAGTCGTGATGATAATGGCAGATGCTACTTGATATTTAACAAAACAATATCAAATAAACTTCAAGAAGATCAAATAATAATCTATGGCAAATCAGGAAGTTTGCGGATACAAAAAACACATGGTAAAACAGGCCTCCAAGCATCCTGTGACATGGATACATATATTGGATCGAATCGTTACCATAAAGAATTGCTCCCTCGATAAATGCATCCCCCAGCACCAGTGGTATCAATAAGTCCGATGGCGGTATCTTCTCGGCTGTCCCAACAAATAATCTCCCGCTTACAGTGCCTATCCCATTGCTCTCAATTTTGTTACTAACTGGAAGGATTAAAATGAAAAGAAGGCACAATCACAAACGTAAACACCAGCCATTTTTTCTACAGTGTCAGAAAAAAAAAAAACCTGATTATAAGATAAACGAACTATATTCCATCAAGATCATAATATATTATGGGTAATAATATTACCACATTTCATATATAAACTTAAAACAACAAATTCCTTATGATATATCACTTCTCAATGTGGAAGATGAAGAAAATAATAAATAAAAAAAGATCCTTTGAGCACTAATTTATTTTGGCCATTTTCCGTATCAAAACTAGCTAAATCAAACCCCTGACTTCTATGCGGATCTTATTTGTGAACCAAGCAGCTTTCCTTTAACAATCATTTAGAACAAATTTATATATTACAAGAATACATTTCAGGTAGTTTCTCCATGTCAAGATCAAACTACATGCATAGCAATGCAACAACACTATGGTTTCAGATGCTTGAATTAATTGTCTATAGCTATGGTGTTTGGTTAGAAGTATCATATGAGGTGTGCAATAAAGAGCTGGTCAATTGTTTCATCCCACGCTAATATGTACTTATATGTGCCCGACGAGAACAAGAATGAGCAAGCTCAATCATGCATCAAGCTAAGCCTTTTCCTAATCTGATAGTTCAGAAGAAAATAGAAATTAAATGGTTGAAGTTTTATGTCGAGAAGCAACTGAAGTTCACACTTGCTGCAGATTGTGGCTCAAGCATACATAACAATGAAACAAAGATCCCATACTCAAGTTCGTTAGAAGCAATATTACCGATGATACACAAGTTGGGAAGGGTACACTATCATCCTTTCTCTGTTCAGTAATTCGAACAAGCTATCTACATCTGTTTCTTCTGACTCGGGACCCTCTGCCAAAAACAATAGCAATAAAAACCTGTATACTCTTTTAGACAAAAATTGTATGCTAACCAAGCTACACACTCCAACAATACACAGGCATATGATCTTCCTTCTCAATAGAAGAAACCGGGCAATTGAATACTCACCATTTTCACTTCTCTCAAGCATTATGCAACCACCTTCACCCAAGGTCACAATCACAAACTTCATATTTGGCAACCGCAAAAGCTGGAAACAAGTGCACTGGGAATAGATGGTGCTTCTGTCCATGCCTGTGACAAAATGTTTCCCATATTAATTACCTCTAAAAGCAAAAAATTAGCAGCAGTGTTGAAATAATCAAGTGTTACAGATTCAATGCTGCCATAACAAGGGATTGGAAGGATTCAGTAGAGAGGGAGGGCTAGGCTTCTTTTCTAGATGGCAATTTGATTAAAAAAAAGAAAAGGATGGTTAAAAAGAAAACTACGTCACAAGTCTTCTTAAAATGGAAGAGAAAAGGGGTAGGACGGGGATGATCAGGACTATATGTTTTCAAATATTGTAATAACTAATCTGATTTTCAGATTATTATCTATTTCTTTTGCATCCAGTAATCCCTCTATGCATCTTATCTTTGTCCATTGAATTCTGAATTGGGGACTACTACTAGTACCTACAACATTGATAGTTGAGTCCTGAACTGGGGAATACTACTGCTACCTGCAACATTAGTAGTCAAGAAATCAATGGGATATTATACAACCCAAGTAGTGGCCTTAAGAGAATTCGAACCCATAACCTCTTAATTGGACCAAAGATCTTTACCATTCAACCTACCCCTAACTCCCTTAGGGCTGATTCTTAGATTATCAACATATAATTTCATGTGAACAAACTCAACCATCAATAGTAGTCAATCAAACATAGACTTGCCTGAGGAAATTTTGCTGAGCATGCAGCATAATCAGCCAATTTGAGAAGATCATCCAATCCTTCCCTTTTCCTTTCTAAATCAATAAAAATAGGTATTTTCTTGCGAGCAGCCTGTTCTGGAAGAATCAAATAAATGCTGTTTAATTCCTATTAGTTGACATCAATCTTTTTCTCTATATGTAAAGCAAGTAGAAAAATTAGCTACAATCAGCAAAAAGTACTTCCAAAATGTATTAATCATGCAATCATTCTGAAAAAACTCGGCTCACTAAGAGAAGTACAACATTATTTCATCTTAAGGGGTAGTCATAGCACCTAAAAAACAGAAAATGAAATCAGATTGTATACTAATTACAAAAAAAACAAGGAACAAGCAGAATGAAACTAATGCCGTCAAAACTTATAACTTAACTGTAGGCTTCAAAGTAAGAGCCATGCAAATGACCTCTGAAGAGAAAGCTTATAAACAAAGATTGTTAATGTTTATTTCAACTAACCCCTAAAAAATATTATTGGATGCAGAAGATCGTAAAAATGGTGAACCTGCCCAATCACGGTCCCAGAAGGTTTGAGAGAATATATAGTCCTAATTTTCTGGAATTTTTGCATCAAGTGGCTGCTCTCAGAATTCAAAGCAGCAATTGTGCTTGGGCCCAAGCCCCTAAACGTCACCGATGCCTATTACTGAATTTAAGGAAATTGAAAGGACAGAGTACTACATGACATGTCGGTAAATCTGTGTTCATAACCTATCGAGATTAATATGGTAAAATGGGAAACTAAGCAACCTTTAGTTGATAATTGTTTCATACCAAAAGGCAAAATAAGAATTATATTTTTATCAAAGAAAAATTCATCATGCTCTTGTTTCATTTCATAATCTGACCAACACTGTGATCATTCTTAATTTTCATTTACCACAGAAAGCAGTATGCTTGACTACCAAGGATTAAATCTCTGAAATGGCAGATTGTTAATATGATAACAATTACCTCTTGGGCAAGAACTATGGCAGTTGTCGGTTAATCGTCCATCAAAATAGGCAATTCTTACTCCGTTCAAAGCAGATAATAAATTCCATTGTGATATATCATCTGGTATCATGGGAGGATATCCAGGGGTGTGAATACAAGTACGAGTTTTCCTGAAATTGTTATTAAGTTAATCAACTGTCAAAAACAGCCAACATTCCCAAGCACAAATTGGATCAATGGCACTGGCCGCAAGTGTTCTACAAAGCAACATAGAAATACTCTAGGCATCGCCCCTGAAGTCTAATAAGTTTGGTAGTAAATAAACTTCCCCAGAAAGCAAAAGAATATGGATATTGAGATTATTTACATCCATACAGTCTGCAACTACAGAAAAGAAGTTCATTCCAAGCCACTGGCAACTGTCAGAAGGAACCAACAATAATTATTCATCTTAATATATAATGGTTCCCCTTCTACCAATATTCATTTGAAGGTAATAAACACATAATAGAAGGGGGACAGCACAGATGAGAATAATGCCTCTCAAATATGCAACTTTTTTCCACTTTTGTCTCATATCCCCTCCTTAGCTTCTCTTGTGTATATATATAGACAGTTGCAGATCTGTATAAGATTCTATTTTCCTAGATGAACTTATACAAATAGCATCATCAACTCCTCTCACGATTTTATCTATAATGGATAACCTTGGTATCTTGTTGAACTCAACATATGCTAAGCCATGATTACGAGTAAGTTCTGAAGGACCTCGCAATGAACAACAGTTGACAAGATTGAATACAACTTCCTCTTGATTTAGTTATCAATAATTTGGACCAAGATGCCATTTCAAATTTTGGATGAAGGTACGTTGTCATGTTGTCTACACAGTCAACTCACTCACTCTCTCTGTCTGTCTCTGTGCAAGTGTTTGACTGTGTTGTCAAGAGAGAGAGAAAAGAGAGCGTAGGAGAAAGCATTTAGGCAAAGGTCCTTACGTTTGGTTGTCCACGATTACGTAGGTAAATGGCGAATTACCCTCCTTGGAAACCTGGGCATAAGGAAAAAAAAAAAAAGCGTACAAAGGCAAGGAAAAGGTAAGAATGCAAGACTGCACAGCAACTGACAAAGTAAAAATGTACGGACAAAATCAAAATGGCTAAGAAGTGAAACATTAAAATGAATTTAAAGCATTGAAATAAGTCAACTCCATTCATATATCATTATACAATTATGTAGATGCATGTGAGATTCAACCATGGATAAGTGATTCATACAAAAAGGAATATCTGCAAATAATTTTAATGGGATAGACCAAATGGATTTGCTCTACCAGTTCTTCAAAAAATGATATGTCTACTACGATTTACCCAAGGCCATGCCCACTTAATTTCAGTTGGCATTTAAAGTAGTATTTTTATTAAAGTGCAAACTGAATCAACAAACAAAATTCTGATCATATAAAAGCTTGATTTTTCAATATATAGAGAAGTATACAATTTGAGGCTTACCACAAGAAAAGAAGTATTGACACCATCAGCTTCAAATTCCTCCAAGATACCCTTGCCTTGCAGGTCATCAGCAATCTGGTGATATAACAATATAATGCAAAGAGAAGTATAAAAGGTTAGACACCTCAGATGGGTTTAAACTCTTGTACATAGTGAATACTGTTCCAATTAGAGGAAAAACTACATAAATAAGAACCTTGGATATTATCCTTGGATTTAACCCCAAACGAGCTGCGCAAGTAAGTGCATTCCCAGCGTTTCCGCCTCCTTGAACCTAAAGAAACCAATGCACAAAATTATGATCATAAATTTCAAAGCAAAAAAAATCATTTCACCCTTTGTTCAATTTATCCTAATAACAATAAGACATGGGCAAATGCTGCTAAAATGTGCAAAAACAGGACAAAACGAGAACTACCCAATTCAATATACTTGGAAACAGAAAAGCCAAAGTGGACAGAAAGCATATACATGGAAAACTGAAGGCATTGACAAAAAGTAAAAATATAAAAGTTTGCAGTTACTAAAATGAATGGAATCTGCAGATAGCCATAGTACATAAACAGAGGCAGGGAGAGAAGATACCTTCAAGCTTGTGCTTCTGATTTTGTCGTCAGGGTTGGGATAAGAAGCGACTGCCGCCAAGAAATCCAACCCCACACCACCACAACCTACCTGTTCAAAATATAACAACAATTACAACAAAGCCAAAACAAACACACACACACACACACACACACACTCAGTGAGAGTAAGAGAAAAAGAAACGCACGACGATGCGGTTTTGAGGGAGAGGAGGAAGAGAATCAGAGGACATTTTGGGCCTGTAAAATATCCAACCAACCACATTAGAATAGAAAAAGGAAAAAAAAAAGGACAATTGCAGAAGATAGACAAAGAGATGAGACCTGGAAGATTTGGTGGCCCAGAGCAGGACTGAGTGAGTCTTGCTCGAGCGACGAGTGGGATATGAAGATAAGACAGATACAATACTTGATGAATAATTGGCATTAGGAGGACATGTTGACAGCCACACCATTTTCTTTTTAAAAAAAATTACCAAAAAGAGAAGTGTTTGTTTTGTTAATTGTTATAGGCCTATAGCTGTTCAATCATCAATGGTGTGTGTTAACGTTACTTTGCCAGCTTTTATGTTTATAAAATAGGAGATAGATAGAGATGGGATGTAGTGGTGTGTATGAGTTTGCCGGCTTGCCGCCCATCCACTGTTGCTGTCACTTCGCCAAAACTTCACTCAACAATATACTCTCATATTATTGCCAGCCAGGTTTTAACTTCTAAACAAAAATTATGACAATTTTTGGGTTTGAGAAGGACATAGTACCTATAATTTTTTAGATATTTTTATATTTTAGGGATACCTATATCAGTGTAGGGTATAACATGTTTTCTACAAAATATCCAGAAATTTTTTTGGCAATATTCTCGACATTTTTATAAGATATAAATATTTAACGTAGTTTTACATCGTATTGTGGAAATTTCCATGAAATATTGAAAATATTTTCATGAAGTAACTAAGATTTTTGTATCAATATTAAGTGAGAAATTGATAATGCTAACTAAATATTTTTATTTATCTTTTTATTTATTTTTAAAAATGTAATATATTACATTTCTATGACAACTGAGTATGACGTGACTAGATGATAGGAATAAATTAATAAATTTACATGTGGTATTTTTATAATTATATAAAAAAACTAGTCAAAATTTATTTTATTATTTTATGCCTTGATGCAAATTATTAAAATGAAGTTTTAATGTAAGATTTTCAATTTTATATATCTCATATGTGCATTATATTTATATTTATGTCATATAGTTGTTAGATATTATATATTTTTAAATAAATAAATAAATAATTTGTTGTTTTGTTAGATTATTGATTATCTTAATATTTTTTCAAAAGTTTCATTAACTTTTTTTTATATATATTTTTAGAACTTTAGACAAAGTTTCGTAAATTTTGTATCAATTTCCATCGACATCAATATTTCTGTCGATGTTTCTATCAAATTATAGTACCGATATTTTCATCATCGTATGGTGGAGCCTATAATATAGCTGATGTGGGTGCCTAACGAACACACTATCGTATAATGAATATTACTCTAGTTATAATTGGTGTGTAAATTTTTATAATGCCGAGAGTTTTCTATTTATTTCAAAATAGCCCACCTTTTAAGCTAAAAGTTCAAATTAACTTCTTCTTTTTTTTCTTTAAAAATTATTAACTTAATTCCTAATTTTTAGAGAATCATCAAATTTTTAATGCAGTTTTGTTTATTGATATTCTTGGGCCCTTTGATCATTTTATAAATCAACCGTTAATCAAACTTAACGGTTCCAAAAGTATTTTTATCTTTAAACCTATCAATGGGTCAACAGTAATTTTTGATGAAATGACATATAAATTTAATTAAAAATTTTAGTTAGATCTCTACCGTCTATCATGTCCATCAAGATTGATGGACGGTAGAGTTTAGATTGGAATTTTTTTTAAAAAAAGTTAAAAATTAAAAATCAATTTTTTTTTTCTTGGATTGGATCTCCACCAAGAACAAAAAAAATATTTGGAAAACTTTGATCTCCATCGTTGGAGACGAAGCGATCTCCGACGATAGAGGTCGTTGGCCAGTCTCCATCGCCGAAAACCCGGCGACCTCCATCACTGGAAGTTGCTTTGTCTCCAACGATCGAAATCAATCTCTATCGCTGGAGATTGAAG
>QUWJ01001904.1:0-15719 GCA_003430845.1 Xanthoceras sorbifolium
AAAAGCATCAGAGACGCTCTTAAGTCTATACCAAAAAAAAAAAAAAAACTTAATCTTTCTTTTTAATAAATCTCCTTAGTGGTGTTGAACTTGAAAAAAAATATATACCTAAAAGATATTATTGTTTAAGGAAAAAAGAAACTATATAGCTAAGTATTCAATGCTGATTCCACAGTTGTGCAGCCACAAGTCTACAACTAAACAAATGCAAAATACATGAAACAAGTTGTTTCGTGGGTGGGCCTGCTGATGTGTTTCTTTTAAATAAGTGGGTAGGTTATTGAAATTAACAAAAAGGCTAAGAAATTAGGGATAATTTTTTTGAGATAGAAAGGAGGCTATTTTAGAAAAATGAATGAGGAGCTATTAAATCACTAAGGTTATGTTTGGTATAAAGGATTAACTCAGGATTAGACTATTTTTGTCCCTATCCAAAGTTTGGTGACGCACTAAGAGATGGAATTTACATTACTAAGTGCTAATTTAATCCCCCACTAATCGGACTACACAAACCCACCTCATACTCTACCACCACTAATTTAACAGGACCCACCACATATTTATTACCCCACCCTCTCTTTTCCCTCGTCAGATAACATTTTTTCTCCGTTTTCTTCCTCTCTATATTTTCATCACGAATAAATCTCTTTATTTTCTTTTAATTTATAACTTTTTTTTAAAACTTAATTTACAATAAATTAATGTAATTTAAACTAATTTTTTTATATTATTTTATTTTAAAAAAACAAAATTTATATTTTTTGAATTATTTTTAAATTTTAATTTAATTACAGTTCATGTATTTCTATTTTAATAGACCAATTATATTTAAAACTATTAACTTATAATAATATAATAAATATTTTAAATTACATTTAGTCTAATTCTAAATTATTCCAAATATAAGATTAAACTATTTTAGTCATATTTCATATTACAATAAATAATAGATAGTATTATATTTAATTCAATATAATTAAATTTCATCCCATAAAATAGTCCAATTTAAAGTTGCCGTAAAGAATATAATTAGTTTAAATTCAAAGTTGCATTTTAAAGACGATCAGGTTGCCGTAAAGAAAAGGACATCAGATGTGACGCCTATACTAGGATCCAAGTTCAAAGTTGTTTGATGTCAAATGACAAAATCCATTATTTTAACATCTCCACCAGTTGATATGTAATTTGTTCAACAGATAGGAAATCTGGCATGAAGAATGTAGCCTTTGGGTGTCATTTTCGCATGTGCAGGGGAACATGAAAATGTCAGCGACAGTGTTTAACCAAGAATCAAATTTTAGCGAAAATACATCTCCCCATCTATTTATGGTAATTGACTATGAAAATTAGAAGCCAAACACGAAAACCACCGCATAAATCTAAAAACACCTACACTTTTGACCCTCGCCCAATTTGGAACTGTACAATTAAAAATATAATTAATGATAGCAACAAAAACAAACAACACTTGAGGTTCAAGCCAAGTATCCCTCTGTCCAAACATGCCTCGACAGCAAGCCCCCATGTTCACTCATACTCCCTCTCAACCTATAAAAGTTTGGCTTACTTCTGATCGTTCTCAACGGACCTGATCTATTCCCGTGCCTAATTGGCAAAGACATCCCATCCGCACCCAAACTTGATGCCGAAAACCCTCTGTTTTCCATTTCGTCAAGTGGGCCAGAACTGTACTCCATTGTTATGAAAGAAGAGGCTTGTCCATATCTTAGGCGGGGAGTAAGACCGCCTGCATTCCACCAACTGCTATCGGAAGGAGCAAGCTCACCTTTGAAGTCAGAATCTGGGACCGAAGACTCCTTTTGGCTACAGCAGTCCCCACCAGTTTCATCTGTGTCATTATATATCAACTTTAAAGCCTGCACAACTTCACCCATAAATGGCCTGTTAGTCACCTCAGGGTGAACACACATAGAAGCAATGGCTGCCACCTTAGCCATGTCATCAAAATCATAGCTTCCAGCCAAGGAAGGATCCACCAATTGTTCCAAACCTTCTCTACTGGTTAGCAAGGGTCGTGCCCAAGTTACAAGATTTTCCTGTCCCGGAGGTTGGGACATATCCACAGGTTTTCTTCCAGATAGGAGCTCAAGCAGCACAACCCCATAGCTATAAACATCACTCTTGACTAGTAAATGACCAGTCATTGCGTATTCAGGGGCAACATACCTGCAAAGCCATGAGATAGACATTCCATCAATATATGCAACAGCACAAGGCAGAGACAAGTTCTTACTTTCGAATATGAAATGCAGTCATTGCGACAAATTAGGTTTAGGTGTGTTTTTTCCCCCTTTTTTTTTCTCAATGAGTTCAGGAGATAGTATGGAATGCTTTGGATTCCAGAAAATATTCAATAGAATGTGGACACATGATAAAAACCTGTGCAAGTGTAGGATATTAATGAGAGAAGGTTAGCATGTCAATTTGCAAAGTTATACCTTGTGGATGATAAACAATTTAATATTTCCTTGAAGGAAATGGGATTAAATTCAGGCTTCTTAGAGGGAAATGTAAACTTATGACATACTAACTATTTATTTCAGTGAAACTACAAGTACCCGAAAGTTCCCATGACCCGAGTTGAAATATGATGACTTCCTTCAGTTGCTTCTCTAGCTAACCCAAAATCTGAGACTTTAGGGGTGAAGTCATCTTCTAGCAAAACGTTGCTAGCCTTAAAATCTCTGTGAATTACGCGAGGGTTAGAATCTTCATGAAGATAGGCCAATCCTCTTGCTGCTCCAAGGGCAATCTTCATGCGAGCTTCCCAGTCAAGAGTTCCTTTATTCTGGTCAACACCTGAAACATCAATATTTGGTGAAAAGACATTTGATTTAAGGTTTAATCATTTTAATGGAAATCAGAATCAGACAGGAGATCAAATTCAGTACTGCCACATAAGTGCATCTAATTAATGTGGTCTAGAGGCATTCATACTTTTCTTCCAGCAACGGTAATATAAAAATGAACAAGAGTGATTAGCCAAATTATGTTTCATTAAACAATTCCTCACAGAAAATAAAGTCAAGAGGCTGAAGGGGATATTGTACCATGCAAGTGAGACTCAACACTGCCATTGTGAACAAGTTCATACACTAGACTGCGCATGCGTCCTTCAATGCAGATCCCGATCAGTTTCACAAGATTACGATGATGCAATCTGCTTAGCATCTCTACCTCTGCAATAAATTCACGGTCCCCATTCTGATTATTCTTTGTAAGAACCTTAACCGCAACTTCAGTTCCATCTTCCATAGTACCACAGTAAACTCGTCCAAACCCTCCTTCTCCTAAAATTCTCTTAGAACTGAATTTCTCTGTTGCCTTCTCAAGCTCAGGAAGCGTAAATGTTTTAACAGAGAGAATAGAAGTAGCCATGGTGGACATAAGAGACACTGAGGTGGAGCTTGCAATGCTACTTGATAAGATAGATCCCACACCTGCATTAGATGCAAAGATTTAATTATCTTTGAAATCATAGTAACATTGTGAAATTTTGGATTGGATTAATGAAAAATATCTACTGCAACAGAGCCTTTTATACTAAAAGGTATTTTTGATAAAGTCATGCAAGAATCTGCAGAGCTTTTTAAGCTTTCCACCATCAATGATAAACACAAACCAGGCACAAGAAAATGAAAATAGCAACGAAAAGAATATAAGTTTTAATAATAAAATTAATAACAAATTTGTGCCCACAACAATTATTAAATTTGGAGAGTGACCTTCTACATGAATATGCTGTTTTGAGTTGGTATAAACCATTATCACAGACATGGAGAAAGCAATAAGAGTTAATTGATTGCATAGTTAATACTAGATCATCAAACAGTTGATAGCTCCCCAAAGACTCAGCGGTGTCAATTAACTAGATGCAATATAAAGTCTGATACATTGGGCACACCCAAATGATAAAAAATATTAAATGAAAAGCTGCCCCTGCAAATTATATCACCGTCTTAATTCTATTTACTCTAGTATTGCTGGAACTTCTGGTAAAGTAGCTGGCAACACTGATGTTAGCAGGTTTATAGTAGAGCTATGGTATAGTAGGGGGTTTTGGTCCTTTGACTTGCCAAAAATTCCTATTCTGGTTCATCACTATCAATCAATGAAGCACAAGATGTTCTCAAATTTATACCTAAAGAACATATGTATAATGTGATTGTTCCTTGATCTTCTGCTACAGTGATGAGCACTGCCTTCCATTATTCTATTGAAAAGAGCAGTAAAGAAAAAAACAAAGGGGTGCAATTACACAAGAGATTGATTATTAGTGTGCGTTTGGGATTGCTGTAGCTTGAGAAATAATCACTTATTTCATAAGTTGGGACAAAAAAAGTGTATGGTAAACTTCTCAAAATCCATTTATTTCGTATTATGCTTCTCCTGTTGATTATGGGAGGAGCGTATTATGAAATAAGTGAATTTTGATAAGTTTACCGTACACTCTTTTTTCAAACTTATGAAATACGTGATTATTTCTCAAGTTACAGATATCTCAAATGTACTCTTAACCTAGAAATTACCGACTTGCTTTGATCAGATAATAAAATATAAGGAAAATATGATGATATTAGTAATATCGAACTTTAGAGGTGTCATTACGGCTAAAAGGCATGTGACCTAAAGTTAAGAAAATGTTAAAATAGGCAAAAACAACATTACAAACTATGCTAGATGCAAGGGGAAAGAGCATAGAGACAGTGACGGTGGAGCATCATGAAAAACTTGCAAGACATTCAACTTCATTGTAACAATTTTGAGGCATCTGAACAACATAATTAATAGAAAACTTACCAGATCTTTTGTGTATAGATGATGTAAATGCAGGACCAACAGCACTCGATGGTCTTCTAGACTTCCTCCATTTTATAAGGATGGAGATTGCTCCAACAAAAACTAGCAAGAGTACAAATGCAGACAAAGCAATGATAGCAATGGTTCTGAGATTCATCCTCTGGTTTTTGTTGACAAAATTTGCAGTGATAGGGAGACCTCCAACATTTTCACTAGGACTACTCCCCATGTAACCCCCATATGATGGAGATGAAGGAATCCCTGAAAGACTCCTGAGTTAACTATCATGTTTTTAGTTAAGGCAGTAAAATTTTTAAAGGGAGTTGGGAATACTACCTGGATAGCTGATATATACGACTTCATAATTCCCAAAAAGAGTCATATTTAAAGTAACTTTCTTGTGCCACAATCTCTCATATGTAAGGAAAGCAGTGGTATTATCAAACTTATCTCCTAGTGGAACCAAGTTAATATCCACAACCGTCTTTCCCTGATTTTGACTATCAGCACTGGCACCCATAATTTTCACTTGACTTTGTTGCAAATATGTTCCTGCTGCAACTTCAATCTCCAGCTCACTCATCGCAGGAAAGAGAGCATAAGGAGCTACATCCAAAAGAATTCTGACTTTCATAGGAAACACACAGCCACAAGGTGAACCGAAAGGTGTTCCAGTAAATGGCTCCTCACAAATTTGATCACAACCTGGTAATGTTCTATTGTCAACACCATAAAGTGACAAGTATCTCATAGAGAGGTGGACTACCATGGAAAAATTACCAATCACAGATGCAAAACTATTAAGAACCAACTTATGTTACAGTTTTAAGAATAATGTTTATCATATAATTGAACTCCCTAATTTAAACTATTCCACTCTAGTATTACTTTGTTACATAAGTAGTCTCTGTATGTCCAACATGCAAAGGCCAATAAAAATAACACTGGCATTTTAAGTTATTTATGCATAATCTTCTGTAAGGTTTCTACTTCATAAAACCCAAATTCAAGATCACAAAAGAAATCACATTAATACATAGTAAAGTCATATAAGCCTCACAAATGAAGAAAATTTAAATGATGGCATACACAATTAAGAAACAGATAGAAAGGTTATAAAATGGAATTATTTGAATCACACCATTACTATGATGATCTCAAATGATTCAGACTTCCCTGTAACTCTTTTCCACAGGTCAACATCATTAAGTTTATAAGGACACATAGAATTTAGAAAATACTAACAATATTATCAAACTTCGTGAAACTGGCTTCGCGATGATTTATGCAAAAACTTCTGCGAGCTTTCTACTTCGTCAAACTCAAATTTAAGGACCACAAAAAATTCACATCAACATCGCAGCCGAGATCATATAAGTCTCACAAAGGAAGAAAATGGTGTCGGCATACACATTATAAAACAGACAAAAAGGTTATCAATGGAATCATTTCGATGATACACATCATAAATGCGCTGAGCTAAAATAATTTAAGGTTCCATGTTATTTCAGCATGTCAACATAATTAAATTACTTTAAAGGCACTGTTAAAGTTTTAGATGAGCGAATCTAGAATGTACTAATAATATCATCCAACTATGATAGAAGAGTACATATTAGCCCATCCATCCATCCATCACAAAAAGCTACCTAAGAGACCTAACTAGGTTAAAGAGATTGGATCTTAATACCCGAAAATCGGATAGCAAAAGCATTCACCAGGCAGTTAACAAGACAGACCAGGCTTGTTTTGTGCAGCCACCAACAAATAGACTTCCCTAGATAAATTTTAATATTTGCTTGTTGTGCTTCTAATTTACTTTTTAAATTTCAACATGTAGATGTAAAACTTCCCAAGTAATATCCTGACATCTGGAAAGTGAGCAAAAAAACGTAAAAGAAAATTATAAGGATTGTAAACCTATCCTTAGTTCTGCTACTTTTCCAAACCTAACCATGATGGCATCTTTAGAGATTGATCTGCTAGGTTCCTCTTGCTGGCATCCCATATATATGACAGCTAGCAAATCATTGGATTCAATCTTCTCCCATCTCACCATCAAATACTGGATGCCCTAACTCAACCAATTCTCTTTATTTTTGTATTATTTATCTATTATCTTCTCGTCATAAATAATAGAAAAAGATAACAACACAATCAAAAGAACAACACCAGATTAGTACCTTGCCCATCAGAGGGGGTAGGAGTGACCACATGAGGCTTCACGTGATGATGATGATGACCATGGCGATGTCTTGGTAATTGATTATTACTAGGACCTGGAATAGAGGCTGAAATAGCATAGACCACGTTAGTGATACATTAGGAATCATGTGATAGCAAGGTGTTGAAAATGTGATCACAAAATGTACCTTGATGAATTGGAGAAGGTGCAGGTGCAATATATGGTCCCTGCGAAGGCTTCACCACATGCAATTGGTGTGGCCTTGATTGAGCGAACAACACTCTCATGGAAATTTTCCTAGCTGCTAGAAGTATAGCAACCTCGTTAGTTATCCACAGGTGAGGGTTTTAAGCACAATTACCAAAGAAACTGAAAGCGACCTATAAATAGAATCAAAGAAGAAAATTTTCTATAAATGTTGCAGTATTTAAAGCCTTTATTTTTTTAACAATTTTGTATTATCCAATTTCATTTCTTCTTCTTTTTTCTTTTCAGTTTAGGGTTGCAATCCAGTTAAGCTTTAAGGGAGTTAATTAATAACTATCATCTCTTGATTATTGTTGAATTTAATTTTTCAGTTTTAGAAAGATGTTATCGGGTCAACCTTATCACTTAAAAGAAGTTTTCCTGCAATATTTATGATCTTGTATTTGAACATATATGACTTGGAATAAAAACTTTTCATATCAGAATTGAAATCAGGAAATGAAACATACAATAAAAATAAACTCCTATTCATAGGCAATTTTGTAAGGATTTGCAATCTTACCATGTTCTACTAAAACTTCTCTCGTTGATAACAGTTGTTTTTGTTGTACAGAAGGAGACAAGTGTAAACCAAATAATGAATGCCCTAAAAAATAAAGAGAACAAGTTTGTTAGTTATCTGTTATCCTCATTGCATTATAGTTACAGAAACTTATGATACACACTTTAAAACAATTTGCAGGAAATTGAAAACATTTGTTATTGATATGTATCATATGATAATCATACTTTATAATGGATGCATGGAACAAATGCAACATGATAATCAAAGATGATTGACTTGAAGGCAGTTCAGAGAGCTTAAAAGGCGGGAATTTTCTTTATAGTGCCTTTATTAGAAACAATATCAAATAAGATCTTCTCATTTTGGCTCCAAGCTCCAAGACTCTCGTAACTTAAATTATATTTCATACTTTTGCTAGTCTCTTATTACAATTTTTTTGATAGATTCAAAGTGCATGGAGAATTTTCCATTCCAATCAAGAATGGATGAACTTGGAATTAGTCATTTAAATCTCAAATGTAAAATTGTACAAGCACACTATATTTAACCATCGTAATTCACTTAAGATGTTAGGCTAAATTTACAACCAAGGACACTGTCCTAGGAGGTACCAAGATAAGATAAAAAAGATAAATGGTCAGACAAGACAAAAGGATCCACAATGACAGACAATAACCTTGATAGCCTATGTAGCAAATAAAAATTAACGTAGACAACCCCAAGTATAAATCTTAATAGGGTGCAGTAGGAATATTAAATCACTATAATATATTGATGATTTAATTATAAAGTAAGTTAATTTTTGAGACCATGAGCTTCCAAGTATATCATAAATAGAAGCATCGAAACTACACATTACTTAAAATGGTATACACAGATGAGAAATCAATGTTATACAAGCAACACTACAATGCTATATCTTAGTTGATACCCAATTAAGGAAATTCAAGTGCATCTTTTTCTACATGAAAGTTTAAATCTTGATGGATTCCATTTCCCATTTTTTCTTTTCTTTTTTCCACTTCTTCAACCTGTATTTGAAACTTAAGTGTGCCTTCTAAAACACAACATACATACAATGAACTTTACTGAAGTTTTGTCTTGTGTTTTATCATATCATTGAATTCATTGTATCCAAGAACACAAACTACATAAGTAAAAAGTTGATGTTCTATACAATGTGATACCCATGCAATGCAATAGCAAAAGAATGTTCTAATTGAAATAACGAAATACTACAAATCATGCAGGCCTATTTTCCATTTTCAGGCAGCCAAGTATCTTACATTGTACATCTCAAACGACTGAAACAAATAAGATAGATTGAATGCCTCCAGCTACGGACACTATTGTGACCACTTCCTTTGTTTCCGTTTATATTGGATTGATAACTACATGTTATTGCTCAATGACTAAAACGCTGCACAAAAGGCTTCCGGCGAGACAATTGTTCAGGGATGAAATTGTTTCTAAGTCTTGCAGCTATACCAAGAACCAATTTTTTCACACTTTCAACCATCAATCAAGCCCAACAGAATAAACAAAGAAGAAATGAAGGTTAAAAGTATGATGTCATACTTAAACTTTACATCTAACTGAATAGCAAACATGTTCATATCATAATGTTTGCATAATCAGCTCGCTTGACCTATGTTTAAGTGATGGAGACAAGAACGTAAACTTGTTAGCTGCCCAGACACGAACCCAAATCCCCACAAAAAGTACATTGTTTTTCCGTACTAAAATCAAGGCTTTCATGGGGTCTCCGAGAAAATGCAGGAGCATGACATGCGTTATACTAAAGTCTACAAAATTTCTAGTACCATTTAAAAATAAATAAATAATAAAACCCTTAAATCCACACATTGAGCTTAGCACAACAACTAAAGTCTACAAAATTTCTAGTACCATTTAAAATAAATAATAAAACCATTAAACCGAGTAACCAACACATTTGAGCCTAGCACAACTACCAGCTGACTTCAGCTTCTTCATTTTCTTTGTGAAAAACTTAAGCACATTAACCATAAAAATGATTATTACTTCCATTTGTTTTCTGTCTAATGTTTAACAACCAAAACTCGAGATTTTAGCCAAAAAAAAAAAAGCGATACCTAAACAAGAAGAAATGAGACCTGAGGAGGTGGAGCAGAAGCAAAGTCAAAGCTAGCATCTTCTCTCTTCGAACCAAAATCCACACAAATCATTTTCAACAACCAATACTTTCCAGCTCAGCCACCTCGCCGGAAATCCAGCGCAGTCTCCCGAGGTTCCGGTGAAACACTCGCCGCCATAAAACCTCTCCATCGCACTCCGACGCTACAGGGAAAACTCCATAGTAGCTAACAAGAGCACAACAAAAGAGAGCAGCAGCAGCAGCAGCGCCACCAGAGAATGAGCTCTCAGTTTCGAGTATAATAATTAGATAAAGAAAAAGCGAGAAACAAAACCCTAGGAGAGAGAAAACAAAAGAAAATGCAGGTGATTAAAAAATACTACAGATCCGTAAAATGCGGTAAAGATCTAGCAACACAGAAACGGATACGCGTACTTATGTGCTCGTTATAATGAGCAAAATGTGTAGTGGCTCTTCAGTGACGAACTGGCTTTAGAGAGAGAGAAAAATATAAGAAGAAGAAGAAGAAGAAGAAGAAGAAGAAGAAACGGAGGATCTAGAGAGAGAAAGAGATCCTGAAATGAATCCCTTGTATTTGAGTGTGTGAGTGAAAGAGTTTGGTGAAGCAGTGAGGGAGAGAAGGTGGTGGGGGCTTTTATTGCTTTTGTTGAGTGTAGCTAATAGCAAACTGCTGTTGCTGGCCTTCGGATATTAATTATGGCTGTCTGCCTTGCCTCCACGCGTGAAAATAGCGCGTGCTGGGTACGCATTCGTCAAACGACAAGACAAGGGTCGTTTGCTACGGTCATTTTGGAAACTGTTTATGTTGCGGAATTTTAGAATAAGGCCAAGAATTTCTTCCTGACAGTAGAAGAGACGAGAAAAGAAAGAACACACACAAAGATTGCGTTCTCTTTGACTTGTCACGCTGCTCCGAAATCCAACTTGCTCTTAGAGTCAAACTTTTCACAAAAGGCTTTTTCTTTTTTTTTCCGGCAAAATATTCAGATATTCCCTCACTTAATAGCTCAATCGCACTCATATACTACTAATAACTTATTATGCATCGTAGCCCCTGCTGATAGCTTTTGACTTTTAATATACGAGTGATTTTTAATTTAACAAACAAAATGATATGAATATCTGTATTTTTTACCTATTTAATATTAAGATAATTTAATTATAAAAAAAGAGGAGTACATCTCCATCTATGGAAATATCCTCCACCAAATACTAAAGGGAAGGATGCCTCCCCTCTCCACCATTACGAGCCTCCACCATTCATATGTAAGGAAGCTTATGTGATCATTAATGTTGATATGGCCAGCACCTGAACACTGACCAAACTAAAACACCTTACCACAATTTCATGCTCTTCTTTGTTCCAATAATGTATTGCCATCAATTTTGTCTCGTCCAAAATTCAACACTAAGTATCTTGTATAATTTTGCACCTTCTCTTTATCATATTTAGGAAGAGGTTCCTATATCACTTGTGACTCTCTTTCCAAATTTGAAAATTTGTGGGTCTCTTCCCAAATATGAAAATAGACTTCTAGCAGCTTCTTTTTCTTACCTTTTGTTTTATTTTTAAATGACAGTTATGCCCTTTAATCCTAGGTAATTGACGGAATTTATGAGGGGAGAAGGGCTGTTAATGTATAATAAGGGATTAGTAACATCTGGGTGCCATTATGCAATTAGTGAAGGGATGTGTATTTTATCCTCTATCTTTTTAGGTTTTTTTTAAAAAAAATAAAAACTCCTTTTGTTTTGGCGACAACAGATTTAAATTATGATATAAATTTGGTAATCAGCATTATGGATAGGTGAGGATGCTGAAATTAAAATCTACTGTGAGTTTAGGTTTGGTGTGGATTAAAAAAAAAGATCACACTCCAACCCCCCAACAAACCGACATAAATTAAAAATAATAAAATAAACCTATTTTTTATAAAAAAATTATACTCAAAAGTATAAATTGTTAATAATAAATTTGTCGTGGTTGTATATTTGTATTATGTGTAATTTTGGAAGTCTTTTGGATTTAATTTTGTTTGTTGTAGATTTGATTTTTTAGGTGGGTAGAAGTATATTTAAATTTTATTTTATTATTATGTTAGAACTTGAGGATTTATTTATATTTTATTTATTATTATAGGGTTTATCCAATTTACCTTAATGGGTGATGGGTGATACGAGCATTAAGGTAAATTATAATTTTAATTTAAAGGTAAATTTTATTTTAGTTTTTATATTTTCGTCATTTATTAATTTTTAATTGCAGTTTGTTTTATTAGTACCAGTTAACCTAAGTTTCGTACATATATCAATTCAGTTCATCTTTTAGTAAACTATTAGTCATACTTGCATATCCATAAGTATTTTGTCTTTTGGACCGCACACGTATTCCACGTGTTAACACCTAAAAAAGTAAAAACTCATATAATAAAAATTAAATAAAATTAATTGAATAAACTAAAAAATAAAAATATAAAAGGAAAATAGATACCCATTGGTGGGTCTCCATTGGTCTATCATCGGTTGGGTCTCCATTGAGACCTATCGAAGATGGAGACCCAACTGGGTCTAATAGCAATCAATGGAGATCCAGTTAGGTCTTCATCGACAGAGAGATGAAGACTAAGATTATGAATTGTGAAGTTGTTGTGAATTGTGAAGTTGGAGATGGATTCATCGACCCAATTATTGTGAATTGTGAAATTAGAGAGGGAGATAGCGGTGACTGAGTGGAGTTGGAGGATGATGTGGATGAGTGTGATTTGATAGTGGGGATTTGAGCAAATCTGATGAGATGACAGTTTAACGTTGATGAAGGTTCAATCTCAAAAAGTGAGGGTAAAATTGCAATTGCATTTAGATATAAATACATTTCAGTCTTAACAAACTTTTAGTAAATTGTAATTCTCTTACTTTGTTAGGGGCAAAACGGTTTTTTTAGGTCATCAAATAGAATATAGGAAAATAAATATTTGATAATTTTGTAAGGTTTGAGCTTTGAAAAATTGGTTAATGGGCAAATTTATACATTTATAAAAACTTAGAATTTATGGATACTAATAAAATAATATGCATTAAAAAATTGATTATTGACGAAAATATAAAAGAGCTAAAATAAAATTTGCCCATAATTTAATTGGGGGAATAATTATAATGTGACACATTAGTATACAAAGAAAATTTGAAACCTCTAAACCTAACTCGCACCGCACAACAGACACTTCACATTTTCATTCACAACCCTCTCTTACCTTCCTCTCTAAGTCTCAAGTCTTCAGTGTCTGGTTTATTGCTCTCTCATCTCCGTCATTGGCATCTTCTCACAGATTTTTGTTCTTAGATGAACTATATGAGCTTTCATAAGATTTGAATAAACTATGTTGTACCTTTTTTTTTTCCTTCATGAATTTCATCATTTGTGGATTGTATGAACTTATTTGATTTTTTTTGTGGTATAGACTATATGAACTACTGCAGTCGATTAAATAACTGACTGTATTATATTTAATTAGTTAGATGGAGTTAATTTTTAATAAATTTACTTTTAATGGGTTATATTTGATGTATTAGATGGGTATATGGGTTTAACAAATTAATAAACTAATTTAAGTCAAATGAATTAAGACTTGACACGACCCATTTATTTAATAATAAAATATGGGTCGTGTCGTGTTACATATTTAATAAATAGGTCGTGTTGGGTTTGAGGGACTATACTCGTTTAATTAATTTGTTGTATTGGATTGAGTAAAAAAATCATTGTATCGTGTTGTGTTGTGTCTGTAAACTTAAATTGCCAACCATAAAGTAAGAAAAATATTTTCTTTAATTGATAGAAAAATGCATATAATCAGTGGCGATAAAGAAATAATAAACATATTATGCAAACATAAAAATAAAAATAAAAGTTTTACTTTAATCTTTAGAAAATTATAATTTCTTGTTCAAAATGTTATATTGTTCTAGTTGATTATCCAAAAGTCATTGCTTTGTTGTATAGATTCATAAATGAAACTTATACATTTAATATTTTAAAATAGAATAAAGACCATATTTGATTAAAATTCATCATATTTTGATTCGAAATTTAGCCTCTTAGAAATTCATATATTAAAATTATATATTGAGAACTTCAAGCTCAAAATATGTGTATTTCATGCTCATATATATATATATATATATATATATTTTAAAGCTGACACCAGAAGCGGGAGGGATCTACTCTCACACGGAGGAGAGGTTTACCCACACAATTACGGTATTATAAGCAATGATGGGAAAACAATTATTTACAATATACCACCAAGGTTTAAACCTTGGTGGCTTAGAGGTTTTGAAGCCTCCAAACCACCAAGGCAATTGCTTTGTGTGTATTTCATGCTCATATTGAATTACATGTTTATTTTTAAATTTCAATTTTTTTTTTCATGCTCATAAAATAAAGTTGATATAGCCATATATATAATGTATAATAACAAATAATGTCAACATAACCATACATATAATGCATGTGTAAATAAAGTTGGCATGAGATGTACATACTCGTACATAGAAATACATGTTACTGAAAGTTCGATAAGACGTAAGAATTACGTTCTGGTCCTTAATTCTTTAGAAAATGTCACCTTTAATTAATATATATATATAAAAACTTATTTAGTCTTTAATTTTTTAAAAATATATTAAAAAAGTTCATTAGTTATTCAAAATTAATAGAAATCAGGCCAACGTACAAATGTATCACATGTACCAATAAAAAAAGTAAAAAGAA
The DNA here is from genome assembly GCA_003430845.1 of Xanthoceras sorbifolium. Classification (NCBI taxonomy): domain Eukaryota; kingdom Viridiplantae; phylum Streptophyta; class Magnoliopsida; order Sapindales; family Sapindaceae; genus Xanthoceras; species Xanthoceras sorbifolium. The sequence continues at coordinate 14,687 of QUWJ01001904.1, forward strand.
AATAATTATTTAAAAAAAAAAAAAAATCAAAGACCACCTCTACTGGTTTTTGGCCAGTTGGTCTTCATTGAAGATTATCGGTCAATCTTCTTTGTGCGTAAAGGAGATCATACCGGTGATAGAGGTAGCCTATACCATTATTTTATATTTTTTGCACATATAATTTATAAATAATTTATTAATTAATAAATTGTTTTAATATTATTTACTTTAAAATTATTATAAATGATTTTTTTTAGAATATTTGAATAAAAATAATAATTTTATATATCTTAAGAGGTTAAATTGTACCAACGTAAATAGTTACTCGATCAAATGGTTGTTATTTTAATCTAGAGGCAAAATAATACTTTCATGGATTATTATATTTGATCATTAAGTTTTTAGTTAGAAGGAATGTTTGAATGCTTTTTTAAAAGTTAAAAACTTAAAATGTCAAAAACATATGCCATGTAAAAACGTAATATTTCATTAAATATTAGAGACCATAATGTAATACTCCTTAAAAAAAAATGATAATTATTAATTTAATCACTAAGTTTTGACGAAATAAATTTTTTAATGCAGTTTGTTTTATAGGTAAGTGTCTATAAACCCTGAGTTTTTGTAAATATATTAATCTAGTCCTTATATGAGTCAACCATTAATCATACTTAACGGTTCCAATATTATTTTTATCTTTAAACTTATCCACGTGTCAACACTATTATTTTTTTTTTGTGAAATGACATACATACTCTTAGGTAAAAATTTTAAATAAATTAAATTAAAAAAATTTAAATAGATCTCTACCGTCCATCAATCTTGATGGATGGTGGAGATCATATTGATTTTTTTAAAAAAAATATTGTGAATGGAGGATTAAAAAAAAAATTATTCAGCAAAAAAAAAAAAAAACTGAAAACTCAAATTTGCAGCAAAGCGATGGAGACCCAGTCTCTATTGCTGAAGATTGAAGGGTGTCCAACGATGGGAACCCAATTCGGTTTTCAATTTATTTATTATTTTTTGGCTGTTTGGATCTCCACACTAA
>QUWJ01002007.1:0-23430 GCA_003430845.1 Xanthoceras sorbifolium
CATCGAGGGAGCTGCCATTCCACCCAAAACCTCGGTAGCATTGTTCAATTCCACGTGATAGGGCATACAGTCGAGCTATGACTATAAACAAGCGCTTCTTGGTAAGCAACCCAAGTTCTCAAAATTTTAACTGTTTTGAATTTGGTTTAAGTTATTTTGATTCGATTGTTTTCATTGTGTGATTCTTAGTTTATTAGCTTTTCTTTTGTTCTTTTCATTTGTGTTTGATTTGGTGTGTTTTGGTTTTTATTAATTTAGTTTGTTTATTTTTAGTTAATTTTTTTTTTTGTTCAATTTTCCTTGACAGGTGCTTGAGCGTTTTTAGGGTCGTCTTTTTTAGGAAGGCGAAGTCCTACCTTTCGACTACCTCATCGATCGAACCAGGAGAACACTAGGAGGGAGGTTTTCAAGCACCTCCAGTGAGCCTCGCGACCAGCTGGCACGACCATAGGTCGCGACGCTTGATCGCGGTGCTCATTACCTCAGAAAAGAAAAATATTACAAACATCACAGTGAGCAACGCAACCAAGCGTCGCGACCTATGGTCGTGGTGCTCACTGCCAGCCAATTAAAAAGCAGTACAGTGGGCATCGCAAGCAGACCAACACGACCTATGGTCGCGGCGACGCCACGCAAGGCTCCACTACTTAACCAACGGTGGCGTTTTAGTTAGTAAAGAGGCACCACGACCGCGTAGCGCGACCCGTGATCGCGAAGAGTGGACACGATGATGAATTGGGATTTAAATCCTTAGTGTGCTCAACATACTTCTCTCCCTCACACTCTCCCCCACAACAAGGTGTGTTTGATCTGTATTTGCACGGTATTTGATCTCTTCTCGTTTTCAACTAGGTTTTTTAAAAGCAATTTGGACTTTATTGCATTGATTTGAGTGTGATTTAGTGCCTAGAGTTGTTTGTGGATTTTGGTTTTTCCATTAATTTATTTAATTGAGTATTTGAGAAGTTGAGGAGTTGAGGAACGTGGGAAGTTATTTGTTGAAGTATTGGTGGTGCTTGTTTGTGTTTTTTTTTTTTTGCATTTCATTTGGTGTGTGTGTGTATTTTGTGGACTGTAGTGGTGATGCCGAGACTAAAATGGTACAACGAAGAGTATCCCGAACATTTTGCTTCGTGTTCTTCCAAGAGTAAGGGAAAGCAGAAGCAAAAGGGTTCCAAAAAGGCAAAAATTCCTGAAAAAGAAAAATCGAGGCATGTGGGTGATCCGAACCCCGAGTTCCCAGCCCGATTGAAGACTCAGAAGGGGAGGCCGCTTCTCTTGGAGCGAGGGCTTAATGTGGAAGAGTTGGCCACTACCGTTATCTCTACCCATATTGACCAGCAGGTTTGGGGGAACTTTGTACGGATGCCCAATCGGGCAAATAAGAGTGGTCTGTGAGTTTTATGCAGCAATGTACCATTCCCTAGCCAGCTCTCGGCCTCGGTTATTGACACGCCTTTTGTGTACCAGCAAGTATACGGGGTCGGCACAAGTAATATAGAATTGTGAGTTCCGAATATCGTTCCCACAAGGACATTTAGATATTGAATACTGAAACTAACCAAGTTTAATACTATCTAGATAACTAATTCAATGGTTGTGATTTGTAATTTATATTCTAAATGGTCTATAACTTGAAATTAAAATATCTTGTTATCAATGGAGATGGGAACTAAGGAATCCGATTTCACTAACTAATCCAAATGATATGAGATAATTATGTATGAATGTTCAAGTTGATGATTGATGATCATGTTAACTAATTATCCGAAATCCTCTCTCAAGGTAAATCGAACCTATTCAACACATACTAACACCCTATCTCTCGATGAATGTTAAATATACGAGAATGCATTAAACATGGAAACATATGAGATCACACAACTTACACCAATATATCTCTATTTGGTTCCTAGGCTATTGTGTCAATTTATCGAACACGTGGTGGGCGTCTCCTTTCGGTACTTAATCCACCACAACAAGATATTGAATATTGGTGATCAATCAACATACAATCAATAAAACATTAAATCAACACTCAATCATATAACTCAAATCATCCAAACATTCATTAATCTCAATCAAAATTCATAGTGAGTTTCATCATTATCCCTAGTGTAGGAAATTAGTTCATAACTAGGAAATAAGAATACATAATATTATTAATCAAGAACAACATGAATAATACAAGATTAAAGGAAAGAGTATGATAGAAAAACTCAATGTGGCTTGACTCTCGTCGAAACCGAATTGGTAGAGCTTCTCCGTGCACGAATCTGAATTCTAATAGCGATTGAAGTCGTCCGGAGAATCGATCCGATGGCTAGTCTCCTAGACCTTCTTCCCCCTTCTTCTTCCTCCTTCTCTCTCTCTTCTTATCTTCTTCTGAATATTTCGAGATCCCATTTCTCTCTCTTCTTTTTCTATTTAAAGAGACACATTAGGGCTGCAGGAATTGCCTTGCCGCGATCAGTCACCGCGACCTGCGCCTATGCTGGCTTGGTTGCACTGCTAGAAATTGCTTGATTTCATCTGACCGTGATGGCTCACCACGACCTGCACTCGCGCTGGCGCGGTCGCGCTGCTCACTTGCCCAGCACTCATCATTTTAGTGCGACCACCTCAACGCGATCAACCCTAGCGCTGGTTGGTCGCCATGCTCTCTGCCAAAAATCACATTTTCCAGCGCGACTACCTCAACGCGATCTGTGCTTGGTCGCGTTGCTCACTGCCAGGATTCTCAACTTTCACCGCAACCATCTCAACGCGACCTGTGGTCGCGTTGAGCGGTCGCGGTGCTCTCTGCCAGGATTCACAGTTTTGGACCGAAAATTCCAATCTTTGCGTAGAACCGAGAGAAACACCTAAAACCTGCACAAGCTTAACAAACACATCAAAAGCACCAAAAATACTCAAGAATACAATCAAAAGAGTCAATCCAAGGGTCGTAATTATATGATAATAAATGACCGATCAGTTATCCTGAGCTCCCCTTGTTCTCAGACCATAACCCAGAATTAGTCGCGAGTTTGCGGATGTCAGGAGAAAGGATTTGGTATGATGGCACCGCTCCTATCAAACACAATGAGCTACACATCGATGCTGCTTTTTGGAAGATCTTCTCCGATTTTTCCCTACGACCAGTCCAGCATCGCACGACCATTATCATGGAAATCGCTCGGTTGGTGCACTGTATCCAGGGTGGTATAGCTTTAGATGTTGGGTCCTGATATGAGATGAGATACTCCATGCGGGCCGCCGCCTGCGGGGTATCCTACCATTTCCGTATTTGATTACGCACATTTGTGCTTCTCATGGCATTGATGTGTATGCTGCAGACGAGCGACAGCACCTCTGCTCTCTATTACAGAATTTGAATAAAGTGACCTATAATGATTTGGCCAAACGGCGAAGGATGCCACGACTTGGAGAGCCGGAGTGTTAGCCTGTAGACGTGGATGAGGATATGAAGGATGTGTTGGTTGCGATTGACGATTTTCATGATAGTGACGACACCCCCAGAGTACCTACCAGGGCGACTAGAGGAACTGCAGCAGGCAATTCACGGGTACGGTTTGAGGGAGCAGCTAAGAGCTCTCAATGGGGCCAAGTTTTAGGTGCTTTGGAGGATATCCAAGGACGGATGGCGGAGATGCAGCAGCATTTTGACCAATGGATGGATAGGCAGGATGCAGCCATTAATGGTTTAAGTCAGGGGCTCCAAACTGTCACTTCAGAATTGCAGAGGAGGGGCCTTCAGGTGCAGACATATTACCGCAAGCAAGTGCATTATGGATCTTCGAGTCAGCCTTCTCTGCCACCACCACCCGCATGATTTTTCTGTTTTATTTTTGTTGTTTGTGTTTTATTTTCTATTTCTTTTGTTGTGTTGAACTTTTATTGTCTTAGATTATCTATTTGTACTGCTATTTTATAATATATGCTTATTTCATTGTTACATTTGTCTCCTTTTGCTTTACTTTAAACATTGAGGACAATGTTTGAGTTAGGTTTTGGGGTATTTATTTTTGTCTTTGTGTGTTTATGTGTTGTATTGGTATATAGGCTGGAAACCTAGACTTTCCTTATACGCACTGCGTTTGGAAGACTTAGGTATAACAATGCCACGTATATCAATCTTTTGAGTTTTCTTTTTATTGTATTTTTCGCGTTTTGTTTGATTTGTTTTAGGATAGCAAATCATATGCATGCTAACAAATAATTGAGTAATAATATGTAAATCCTTAGGTCATTTGAGTTGTTAGCTAGAATAATGTCGATAAGTTTTTGCATCTAATCGTCTAGGTCTGGCATTTTTGCATTGTAATTTATGAAAACTTTCAATTAGTAGCCCTGATTAATAGTAGAGACTACCCTTAGTGAGATTTTGAGCTTCTTGCGTATTTATTCTGAGGGAATTTTATTGTTTCTACTCTTAAACACTTTCTTGAGTGTTATTGTCATTAGATTGATCTCTATAGGTTTGCATTGGATGTTAATGAACTACATTATAAAAATCTTGTATGTATGTTTTGAATATTCAATTGAGTAGATTTTGGAGATATGATCCGGGCATTGTGTGTGAACTCTTAAATAGCTTGATTTAATGTCCTTAAATTGTATACTCCCTATCCCATTCAAGGGAAAACACTCGCTTATTAGCCTTTTATTGTATGAACTTCATGTCCAAAAATCCTAGCCAAAAGTGTAAGGCCTTACCTTTGACGCTTGGAAACCAGAGACAATTAAAGAGGGAATGTGTCAATGTTGAGTGAAAAAGAGGAGTGGAGTAGAAAGATGAAATAGATGTGGAAATGTGCAGGAATATATAAAATTATAATAGCCTATTGAGTTTATATATATATATATATATTGAAGAAGGTTGAAGGAGAGAAGTGTAGAAGAGGAAAGGAAGAAAAGTTGAGCAAATTTGGTAGTCGTGAGAGAAATTGCACGAATTGAAAATATTATGAAGTCTCTAAATAGGTTTCCAAGTAAGTTAAACCCGATTTCCATTCTTTTGAGCCAATCACCCTAAGCCCCATTATGACCATATAAAGACATGTTGATCTCCTTAGGAAACTTAATTGTAATATTTGACATGTATATACATGAATTTTTCTGTTCTTAGCATTTGATATCTTTCATGAGGTCCTTTGCTTAATCTGTGCATTCTTTCTAATTATTGATGCATACGATACATTTTGAAATTTTTTGCTCATAAATTCTAGTCGTATGCAATTGGAAGTGTGTTAGCTTAGGTTCTGAGTGTCATTGAGTGAAAACTTGTGAGACTAGAGTCGAAGCGAATTATATCATTGGTCTATTAGTATTGAAGATGTCACGATTATAAATGCATTGTATGTCAGTGTCCTGTATGATATAGGGTATTTAGACTTTTGACAGCATTTTAGATTTCTGATTATTGTGCTATTCTTATGTCTTTGCATTTGTGTATATACTTGATTTGATGTGCAGCTATGTATGTGGTTAGCTTAGGACGGTTGTGGGTATCGTAGCTGGTAAACCCTCACGAGACTATAACTCGTCCACTGGGGCCACCTAGGGGTTTAAAGGCTTGTGGCACGTGCTAAGTGTCATCGCTTTATCCTATGAAAATGGATATAGCTTAGTTCATTTTCTTGTTAATTTTAGTTATTTTTGTTTTTGCTTTTTGTTGTGGTGTGTGCCGATTTGCTTGAGGACAAGCAAAAATTAGGTTTGGGGGTATTTGATCGATCATTTATTATCATATATTTACGACCCTTGGATCGTTTCTTTTAATTGTATTTTTAAGTATTTTTTGGTACTTTTTGATGTGTTTGTTAAGCTTGTGCAGGTTTTAGGTGTTTATCATGGAGCTGTGCGAAGAATGGAATTTTCAGACCAAAATCGTGCATATCTGGCAGAAAGCATGGCGACCAGCCATCGCGAGCGCTGGTCGCGCTAAGGCTGTCGCGCTGGAAGATGAGAAACTGGGCAGTAAGCATCGCGAGCAGATATCGCGATCGCTGATCGCGGTGTCCCATCGCAATGATGTGAAGGCGAGTGATCCAGAGAGCATGGCGACCAAGCCATCGCGACCTCTGGTCGTGATCACGGTCACGACGACACAATTTCAGCAACCTTAGTGTGCTACTATAAATAGAAGAAAGAGAGATAGAGAGAAAGGGATCTAAATTTTTAGAGAACAGAAGAAAGAGAGAGAGAAGAAGGAAGAAGAAGAGAGAAGAAAGTCTAGGAGACTAGACATTGGATCGATTCTCCGAACGACTTCAATCGCTCTTAGGATTTGGATTTGTGCACGGAGAAGCTCAACCGAATCGGTTTCTACGAGAGTCAAGCCGTTTGGAGTTTTTCTATCATACTCTTTTCTTTAATCTTATGTTATTCATGTTATTCTTGATTAATAATATTATGTATTCTTATTTCTTAGTTATGAACTAATTTCCTACACTAGGGATAATGATGGAACTTACTATGAATTTTGATTGAGATTAATGAATGTTTGGATGATTTGAGTTATATGATTGAGTGTTGATTTAATGTTTTATTGATTGTATATTGATTGATCACCAATATTCAATATCTTGTTGTTGTGGATTAAGTATCGAGAGGAGACGCACAACGTGTTCGATAAATTGACACAATAGCCTAGGAACCAAATAGAGATATATTGGTGTAGGTTGTGTGATCTAATATGTTTCCATGTTTATTGCATTCTCATATATTTGACATTAATCTAGAGATAGGGTGTTAATATGTGTTGAATATGTTCGATTACCTTGAGAAAGGATTTCGGATAACTAGATAACATGATCATTAATCATTTGCTTGAACATTCATGCATAATTATCTCATATCATTATGATTAGTTAGTGAAATCGGATTCCCTAGTTCCCGTTATCATTGATAAAAAGACCTTTAAATTTCAAGTTTATAGATCATTTAGATTATAAGTTACAAATCACAACCATTGAATTAGTTTGCTAGATAGTGTTAACTTGGTTAACTTCAGTATTCAATCTCTAATTGTCCTCGTGGGAATGATATTCGAAATTCACAATTCTATATTACTTGTGCGACCCCGTATACTTGCGAGTACACAAAAGGCGTAACAGATCCAACCAACTCAACAAAGTCCATATGAGTTATGGTGGAAATTAAGGCCCAACAAGCGAATGAAACTCTATACAAAGCGACCAGCGATATAACGTTTAAGGAAATCAAGCACAACCCCTCACTAACAGTTTGGTCACAGATCACACAATGCCCAGCCCACGTGGCATGTAGCGCGAAACCCCAATCAAAGGAAAAATTTCGAGGATATAGGAATTCTATTCGGTCAACTAGCAGATTTCCAATCAATCTCAACTCCCTAATCCCAGCAATGGTATTCAAATCAGATTATGATTTTAGGAATATAATTTAGTCTTTAATTCTTGCAATTATACTCCATGTAAAATAGAATGACTTATGTCCCTTCATACTATAAAGAGACGAATAATCTTTGTTAAAAGGGTTACAAATTTTTCTCAGAAAGAAAACACATAAAGCAAGCTCGACTTAAATATAAAGAACAGTGGATGGAGGTATTCCTTATAAGCCGAACCACTTTAAAAATCCTTGTGTCATTCCCTTTCATCCGTTTTCACCCTTCAAATTATCATTAATTACTAATAATTTCGTTGACCATATTCGAACGTCAACATTTTGGCACTAGAAGAAGGGCCCCGTTTGAGGATTCAAACCTCCACTTCTTGTAAGAAACAATACTCTTAACTTTGTCTATTTTAATTCTTTCAGGTACAATTTTTCGAATCAATGGCGAGAGGCGTAGGAACCCACTTCAGAACCGTAAGAAGTAGAGATATACCCCCAGTTGGAGGGCTTTCGAAGGCCTCTCACCAACCTTCAGCCCCACCAGTCGTATCAAACGCACCGGTGGCACCAAACGCACCAATCGTGCCAAACGCGGCGCCAGCCGCCCCAGTGGTTCAACCACCAACCATGAACCAACCGGCCGGTCAACTCCACCTCCAGATGGAGCCCCAAAACCACAAACATGTTGGCCCATCTAGGCCCCTAGATCTTAACAAATGGATGGAGAGGCAGGCCAAATTAGAGATAATGGTGACAAAGATATCCCACGGCTACCATCTCTTACTGCAGAATCAACCACCCCACGAACAGATCGTAGAAAGTACCTTACTACCATGCCCGATGGAGACGATGCGAACCATCCTGCCTATCAAGCCAACAGGCAAAACCTCCCGCGAAACGATGCCCCTCGAGGTGGAATCTCTTTCCACTCGGCCAACGCGGCCAAGCGAGCTAGAGCAGGACATGATGAACGATGAGAGGGGCCTCCTCGCACTAGCCCCATAATCCATGTAAACGCCAGCGGCGAGAGGTATATGGAGCTTAACAGGGACCGTCGAGACGTCCTTGCGCACAATGTATCCCAACGACCTAGAAAACACCTGGAAGTACAGGGCCAGCGACTTGGCGGGGGCAACAATAGGAACACCCGCTACATAGTACCAGCAACAGGGATCCCCCAGGGTCTAAACACTGAGCCACAGCTCTACGGGTGGCGGTCGCCAAATGGAGGAACACGAAGGTCACTCGATCGACAGAATCGGACCCATAGAGAAGACAGTGCCACCTCCAGCGCATTGATGACAACTCCTCTAGCCCCCAGATACCAAGCCTTACTACGACGGCTGGATCTATTATAACAGAAACGAAGATGAGCAGAGCCTATCGACAGATATATAGAGCGAAGCCCGTTTAGCTGGGAGATCGATAATGAGCCGCTATTGGAACATTTTAAGATGCCTAGCATTCCCTTTTACTAGGTGACCAGCGACCCCTTCAAACACTTGGACGCCTACAATGCACAAATAAGCCTTCTCACGACTAATATCAGGGTCAAATACTGAAATTTTAAGTGCAACAGTCTAATATAAACCTAGAGGGGGGTGAATAGGTTCTTACCCAATTTTTTGATTACCAACAATTTAATTAGATCAATTCAACAATTATAAACATATAACAAATGCGGAAGAGATAAACAAAATCAACACAAGGATTTTAGCGTGGAAAACCCCTTCCAAGGGATCAAAAACGACGGGGACCATTCTTGGCCACTTAACGGACAATCCACTAGTGATAAATGCAGTACACCCTCAAGTTGAAATTATAAGGACTCACTCCTCTTAGAGTATCCCGCTCTAGTCTACCCGCATGCATTGTCTCTAATGATCTCCCAAGATCCACTAGGTGACTAAATGTATATCTTCAAGCTATCCTAGAATTCACACTCCTATTAGCGTGAGCCTACACCTATCGTCTCGCAAGAGCCAACTAGTGAAATTCCACACAAATGCAACTTTTGCACAAGAATCAAACCTTAAGCTTGTTCACAAGACTTCACCAAAGTCACATAAGCTCTTCCAACAATACAAAGGATTATAGTCTAAGTGTTCAACGATGCATGATTATACAATTAGAATGCATGACCAATACAACCTATAATGCTAAGTGAACTAGTGCACACAATTGATCGGTCATTTATTTTCATATATTTACGACCCTTAAACCGTATCTTTTAATTGTATTCTTGAGTATTTTTGGTGCTTTTAACGTGTTTTCCTTGAGTGTACAGGTTTAGGGACCTAAGTGATGATTTTGTATATTTATGGGGAAAACGTGTAAATTCAGTAACTTTGGAGAAGGGCATCTATGAAAGAATAGCAAAGTTCTGGGGCAAAACTGTAATTGCAGAAAGTTCCACCAAACTTAAGTGAAACGGTGCGTTTTGCACCAAAGGTTTCTAACTTAAGTGGAACGGCGCTGTTTTGGACCAATGCTTTGGTCCAAAACGACGTCGTTTTGGTTAAGAAAGAAAAAACAAAAAAATGAGACAGCGCCGTGCACAGCCCTCCCTCTCGCCTCTCCTCGCAGTGAGCTGCGCGAGCTCGACCGTGACCAGTCTCTCCTCGCAGTGTAGCTCGCGGTGTAGAAGAAGAAGTGTCCAGTGAGCTGCGCGAGGACTGAGCGCGACCTGTGCTCGCGTGGGGAGCTCACGGTGCAGAATCTTCATGCAAACCAGTAAAGGTGGCGAGGAAGATCGCGACCTGTGCTCTTCGCGGTGCAGCTCGCGTTCCAGCAGTTCCTAACCGTCCAGTGAAGGCCGCGACCAAGCCACCGCGACCACAGGTCGCGGTGAAGAAAAAACGCAGCCCTAAGGGCTGTCTATAAAAAGAAAATGGCAGCTGGGCAGAGAGGGAGAGCAGAGCTCGTGGCAGCCAGTCCAAGCAGCTCCCAAGCTGCTCCAAGGGTAATCTCAACCCTCCTTACTCCTCCCAAACACATCCCAAGCATCACAAATCATCACAACATCTCTAGATCATGGGTGTTCATCGAAGAAGACGAAGATCGAAAGCGGAGAAGTTTAAGCCGGACCAAAGCGGATCTTCGAGTCTTGAGAGCTTCAATGGGTTGTATTTCATCTCATTAATCTTCCTTGATTTTTCATTTATGAATATGAGTTGTTAGAACTATTGTTAGGTGATTTTCGGAACGTGAACGGATTTGGATTTATGTTTATGAATATATTTTATGTGATTTATCTCATGATATTATGTGCTTAATAATAATCAATATATTTTCCATTTCCGTGATTGGAACCGTGTGACCACCTCGCATTATCCTCCATTGAATCCGTCTTGTTTTATATAAGTTGTTTTAGTTAATTTAATTTAGTTTAATTAATTGTAAACCATGATTATGAGCTAAACTTGAAAGTTGGGGTTTTGATAGATCCTATTCTATGATGATTGAATGAATTGATTGTTTAATTTGTTGCGGTTGATTATTGTGTTGTTGAGTGGTTTTATTGTACTTAATGCTTTGAATGTGAAGGCCTACATTTAGATGATAAATTGGTGGTGTGTTATATACCGAGAGGAGACGCCCATCACGTGCTCGATATAATGTACACCTCAAGTAGAATTAGATAGAGATATACTAATTTGCTTGTGTGATCACATAGGGTGTTTATTGTAACTAATGCATTCTCATGCACTTGGATATACCATCGAGAGATAGGATATTAGTGTATGCGGAATAGGTCCGATTTACCTCGAGAGGGGACTTTGGATAAATTAGATGAACACGGTCATCATCATGCATAGTTAAACCTCAACAATGTGCTTTTATGAAATTCAATCGGATGGATTAGGTGAATTCAAATACCCTAACTAATCTCTTATATTGGTTGCTTGCTTTATTTCATGTCTTTATATTTCTATCCTTTAATATCTTTCGATTATTCAAATAGAAATAGGCTTAGTTAATTTTAGTACTCAACGCCTAAATATCCCTATGGAGATGATAATTACTCATCATTTTATTACTTTGTGCCGACCCCGTATACTTGCGGGTACAAAATAGGCGTGTCAAGTTTTTTGGCGCCGTTGCGGGGATATTTTAGTTGTGTTGATATTAATACCGATTAGGTCTATAGCTACTTTGGATTTGTATATATTTTATTTTTATTAGTTTTGTTTTTTCTTTTTATGTGCAGAAAATGTATTCTTGGTATGAGGCGCAGGAGCCTTACCGAGGAAGTGGCGACTAGAGACTATGAAGCACCTTTGGGTTGTTTCTTATGTGGGGGGCCGCATGTGAGTACTGATTGTCAGGTGGGCAATCCGTTTGCTGAGAGCCATTCTAAGCAAATGCAGTACGAGGGCTATGTACATTATCAGCAGAACAACCCTACATGAGTTCGTACAATCCTGGGTGGAGCAATCATTCCGAATCTCATTGGAGTGACCAGCAGGAATATCAGGAAATTGATCCAGCATTGGAAGACATGATTTTAAAATTCATGTCTAAGATGGATGAAAGAATGGATTCCCAAGATGAGGCCCTGAAGAAGCTAGAAGCTAAACTTGATCAAGTTGCTGAACATACTCAAGCAGCTACCCAACGCTTAGAGATTCAAATCAGCAAATTAGCTACAGAGATCCAATGGCAAGAGCACGAACCATATCCTATGGTGCAATGCAATGAAACGGCCGTGGAAATCGAAGAGCAAATTGAGCATCAGATTTGGGTTGATCAAGTAGAGATGGAAGGGGAGCAAGAGTTTGTTGCATGAAGATGATACATCTACCCTTCCAGAGCCACTTGAGTTATGTCTAGTCCATAGCACCACTGCGAAAGAAGAAAGCTACCAGATACATATGTTTTTGTCGACCTCGGAGAAGGGAAGCCCAAATCGCCTCCGCCTTTTGAGAAGCCACCGCACTGGGGCCATAAAGAGATACCTTCGCATCGAGGTATGCAGTGCTGGGAGAGTCATCTTCTCTTCCAGTCATTTGGTTAGGATGGTGCGGTAAACTAATGATTGAGATACCAATCATGGGGCAGGTGAGCGAAAGCTCAAGTGATGAGGTAAAAACTTGTACATTTTTTTTTTTTTAGTTTAAATTTTCTTGTGTTTCGTAACTATTTCCCATGAACCTTTTGAAGTGTTGTGCCTTGTGTTGAAATTTTGAAGTTCGGGGGAAGTTTGGTTAGATGTACATATTTTTGAAGTGTTTAATTTCTTTGATTTTGTTTTTGTTTGTTTTTGTGTGTCTATTTAGATTTGTTAGTTGTGGATATCTAGGGTTGTTAGTTGTGGATATTAGGATTGTTGTTTGTGTTAATTTGTTTTGTGCGTTTTTGTTTTTGTGTCTTATTTATTTTTGTTTTAGTTTTTATTTCTAGTCTTTAGTTTTTTTTATTTCTTTATAAGCCCCTTTTCCTCGTACGTAAGGTGTAAAACATTGAGGACAATGTTTATTTTAAGTTTGGAGGTATTGTTTAGTGTTTGTGTGTTTTGTGCGTCTGATTGGTGTATATAGGCTGGAAACCTAGACATTCCTCATACGCAATGCGTTTGGAAGACTTAGGTATAACAATGTCACGTACACCAGTTTTTGAGTCTTTTATTGTATTTTCATGTTTTGTTGTGTTGTATTAGGATAGCGAAACCATATGCATGCTTTACAGATAATTGAGTAATAATATGTAAATACTTAGGTCATTTGAGTGTACAAAGTTGTTATTTGGAATAATGCCGGTAGGGTTTTTGCATCTAAACATATAGGTCTGATGTCTTTGCATTGTAATATGTGACAACTTTCAATTAATAGCTCTGATTAATAGTGGAGACTACCCTTAGTGAGATTTTAAGATTATTGCGTATTTATTTTGAGGGAATTCTTGTTTCTACTCTTAAACACTTTCTTGGAGCTTTATTGTCATTAGATTGATCTCTATAGGTTTGCATTGGATGTTAATGAACTGCATTATGAAAATCTTGTATATATGTTTTGAATGTTCAGTTGAGTAGATTTTGGAGATATGATCCAGGCATCGTGTGTGAATTCCTAAATAGCTTGATTTCCTATCCGTAATTGTGTGCTCCCTATCCCATTCGCGGCCAAACACTATCATATTAGCCTTTTATTGTATGACCTACATATCCAAAAATCCTAACCGAAATTGTAAGACGTTACCTTTGACGCTTGGAAACTAGAGACAATTAAAAGAAAATGTATAAGTGTTGAGTGAGGAAGAATGAGTGGAGTAGAAAAGATGATATGGATATGGAAATGTGCAGAAAAAGAGAATAGCCAATAAAAGAATAAATAAAATAAAAAGAGTTGGCTAAATGAGAAAAAGGAGTGAAATGCACAAAGTAAAAATTGAAAAGGGGGTTGAAAAGAGGTTGAAGGAGAAAGGTGTAGAAGAGGAAGGGAAGCAAAGTTGAACAAATTTGGTAGTCGTGAGAGAAATGCACAAATTGAAAATTTTAAAAAGTCTCTCAATAGGTTTCCAAGTGAGTTGAACCCAATTTCCGTTCTTTTTGAGCCAATCACCCTAAGCCCCATTACAACCATATAAAGACCTGTTGATCTCCTTAGGAAACTCATTGTAATATTTGACATGTATATACACGAATTTTTCTGTTCTTAGCATTTGATATCTTTCATGAGATCCTTGTTAAATTTGTGCGTTCTTTCTAATTATTGATGCATACGACACATTTCAAAATTATTTACTCATAAATTCCAGTCGTATGCAGTGGAAAGTGTGATTGCCTAGGTTCTGAGTGCTATTGAGTGAAAACTTGCGAGCCTAGAGTCAAGGCGAATTACATCAGAGGTTATTAGCATGGAAGGTGTCACGATTATAAATGCATTGTATGTCAGACCTAACAAATAACACTTAGCATAAACACATTTCAAGACCTAACAAATTTTGCAACAAATTCAACACTTTCAAGTCATGAAACAAACATGTTAAATGCA
Source organism: Xanthoceras sorbifolium (assembly GCA_003430845.1). Taxonomy (NCBI): domain Eukaryota; kingdom Viridiplantae; phylum Streptophyta; class Magnoliopsida; order Sapindales; family Sapindaceae; genus Xanthoceras; species Xanthoceras sorbifolium. The sequence goes on from QUWJ01002007.1 coordinate 14,376, forward strand.
TGAACTCTATAAGGCAGCCAACATATGAATTCAAATTTATATGAATGTGATTCTAACAACAAACAAATTATTATCACAACAACTAACACTCTTGATCCACCTAGATTAGTACCAATCCACTAAACACATATGAGATAGAGGTTTAATTCATTCAAGCAAGACATGCACTTTAAATCACAACATGAAATTATCTAGGTACTAATTCAACCTTCCTAAACCCTTTATCATGCATTAAACACAAAACCCATAAGCTTTCAACATCCAATCAATATCTAACTTTCATTCAAGAACAACAAAGAGATTTAAATGAATGAAACATAAAAAAAACTTCAACATACAAGAAAACACTTACCACAAGTCTCTAGTTTGATTCCATGGACATACAAGAGAGATTGGGTGAGGTTTGAGAGATTGGATTTGAGAGAACATGAAGAGAGAGAGCTGCTAGGGTTCTTTTTCTTGTTTTTGGATGAAAAAGACGAAGTGGCCTTTATATAGGAAGAGCACGGGTCGGGTTGCCACACAAAACGGGTCGGGCGCACATGTTTGGTCGGGTGTAGTTTTCTACACACTGACCTATGTTTGGTTTCAAGGTAATATCTAGAGAAACGCCACCCAGAAAATTCTGAACCAATAACTGAAGAAAGTAGACACATATATGAACAACTTTCATAAAGAACACCATTTAAAATTTCGGACAGTAGGGTTGCCATATTGACCACATACATGACACACAGAAACTGTCTCCCCTATTTTTTTCAGCACTGACTTATGTCTGATGTTTAGCTATTATTTAGAGAAGCGCCACCCAGAAAAATTTTGAAAAAATTAGAGAAGAAATTACACACATAGGTCAAAAACTTTCATGAAGAATACGTTTTGCAATTCGGATCGGAAGGTGGAGATATGGGACCATCTATAGGATGCATTTGCAGAACATAACATATTAATGCAATACATGAACTATGCACCATAGACCATGCCAATGATGAATGAGATGCCTAGAAACATAATGACTGATATATTGTGAGTGTGTGAGATCCTAAAAACCTTTGTGAGATTGAGAGCAACCTTACAAATGAATCGATGATCTTGATGCCTTCAACAAAAGCTTCCAAACACAATTACAACCAAAAGTGTTTTGCACGAAATTAGCCAACCTAGAAAATACTCGACCTAACAAGTACCGGTGTTTCCCGGCAACCTTAGGTGAAATCTCAAGAAAGTAACTGAGGGGGCTCCCGACTGACAGTATAACGAGATGGAACTAGTGCTAGAAACGTTTCTTGAATCTAAACCAAGCCCTGAAGAAGCAACTCGTTCCTTCCTGCCACCTAGCCACGATCTTCCAGAAGCCGGGATAACCACTGAAAGGACTACATAGCCCGCTTCCAGAGGGAAGTCAGCTGCCTGAAGAGCCAACCGACGAAAGTGTGCTCATAGTAGTCACCGCCGGCCTGCGAAAAAATGGTGAAATTTTATCGGAACATATACAACAACCGATAAGAAGCTATGGGACTTCTACAAAAGGTCCAACCCCACATCCGCATGGAAGAGCCCTTCGGGCCCAAGAAAAACTCCAAGAAAGACCGGAGCAGGAGCTTGCATGACAAGAGCAAGCGGAAGGACAGTGGGAAGAGCGACGACAATAACGGCTGCAACCGGAATAGGGTTCGCATAGAGATAATGCCCCGAAAAATCAGGTAGACAAGAAGGCCATGAACGACGAAGATGGGGGAAGAATGGAGGGTCGCTACTAGACCTATACACAGTTGTCCGACTTCCGGGACAGAATTTTCAGCACGGAAAGAAACATGGAAGAATTTGGGAGACCACCTCATACTAGAACACCAATCCCGAACTCACAATCTTAACAAATTATGTGCCTACCATAACGAGGCGGGCCACAAACACAGTCGAGTGCTACGAGCTCAAGGACGCAACAGAAAGTTGATCAGGCGAGGTCGCTTAGGAGACTATGTGGTACGCCCAAGAAACCAGCTGTAACCACAGCAACTACAGCCGCTATAACAGTAAATGATCGACCTGTTCACACCGGAGCCAATCCCGAACAAGCTCGCGGTGAGAACCATTGATGGAGGACCCCACCTCGCAAGAACATCAAACTGGTCGCTGACGCAACATGTGAAATAGGCTGGTTATTCCACCCTGAGAATGATGAGCGTGGATGAGCGGCCCATGAAGCATTACAGAACAATGGCTGAAAAGGTTAACCTTTACGGATGCGGACATGCGAGGTGTAACACTAACTGCACAATGATGCAGTTTGTCATCATGGCAACAATAGGAGAGTAACCATCTACAGAATAATGATTGACAATGGAAGCTTAGTAAACGTCCTGTACAAAGTGGCCTTCGAGGTGATGACACTAAAACAGAGTCACTTGCGCCCTTCAAACGAACCACTTTACGACTTTACAGGTGATTCGATCATCCTTCTGGGATTAATCACCCTACCCCTCACTCTTGAGGGCAAGGCCGCCATGTGACCACGATGACCAACTTCCTCATCATTGACTGCCTAACTGCTTACAATGTCGTCCTAGGAAGACCCGCTCTCAACGACCTAGAGGTAATCACCTCTACAAAATACCTGACCTTGAAATTCCTAACCCCGACGGGTGTGAGACATTTGTATGGGGAACAAAATGTGGTCAGGCCGTGCTATGAGAAGACGGTCAGGATCGACACGCGGGAAAAGGCAGTAAAAGCCAAAGCTTTAGCTGAAGCCTCTAATGCTAACGATCTACCCACTAGCTGTGCCTAGTGACAAAGGTAGTAAAGAAAATAGAGCTTATCACCCCACAAAATGCCGGAAGGGCTCAAATATCGCAAATGGCAAAACAGAATAGCTGATAATTCCACTTTAATGTTTATCTCAATTAATAAAGTTATGAATTTTTATTTTCATAAGTTCTCGTGCCAAATTTCCCCCTCGACCTTGGGGAGTTAGGGGGATCAGCGGATAGACGCCAATACCTCTAGATCGCCAGCATCTTAGAGATACACAACGAGGTGGAATAGGTAGGAAGATTTCCTAGGGGGACAACGCCACAAACAAAAAGGCCACATCCCCTAAAGCGACAACAAAGCATTTCTCACGAGCTTAAACAAAAAGGCAATATCTCTAAAGTGACAACAAAGCATTCTTCACGAGCTCGTTAACGAGAAAGTCACCTACTTTCGAACCTACGAGCTCACCGAAAAACTAAACATAAAAATTGGCGGAACTCACCAACCTGATGGCCCACGGGCTATCTAACGTGCGAGGTCAATAGAAATACTCGAGGAAATAGACCTTGAGTTGTAGGCAATGACAAAAAACCTGCCAACCTATGGGCTGACGAGCTCAATAAGCTAGCATGATCAATATAAACACTTAAGGTAGAATCCCTCGTAGCCTACCTAATTACAAAATTGACATAAACTCGCCAACCAGAGAAGTCCATGAGCTCTCAAACTAGCGAAGTCAATACTTACGGTAAATAGTCTCCCTGAGGAGCTGTATAAAATCAGCGAAATACTCGCCAACCGGAAGAGCTCACGGGCTCCCAAACTAGCAAAAATGACGCTTGTGGTAGCGGGACTCCCTGAGGAGCCATGCTAAAGGTTGACAAGACTCGCTAACATGAGAAGCTCGCCATCTCTCAACCTAGTAGAGTAACTCTACCACAGAGCATCCCAAGGAGCTAGACAATGTAAGACACACCAGCAGCAGTGACGAGTCTTAGATAACTAAGGCCGTTAAAACACGCTTGACAAAATAGCGTCCCGAGCGAAAACCCACTTCAACTCCCCAACATGATCACTCGTCAGGTTCTATCCACTTATACAAGTACTTGAATTTTATTTTACTAATGCATTTGAATGATTATTTACTTAGAGCTAGTAAAGATAAAACATACATATGTATATATGCGTGACACAGTCGAAATAAAGGAAAATTTATTTATTAAAGCCGAAAACAGGCTGATAATACAATGAGGTCCAATAAAAAATATATATTTAGACCTAGGAATTCTAGGATATCCACAAAACAAAGAGAACAACTCTGGTAGTCGCGACCTATGGCAATCATGTTGAAGAAGGATCGGAGGTCGCGGCATATGGCAATCATACTGAAGAAAGATCGAAGGTCGATATATGGCAATCATGCTGAAGAAGGATCGAAGGTCGCGATATATGGCAATCATGCTGAAGAAGGATCGAAGGTCGCGGCATATGGCAATCATGCTGAAGAAGGATCGGAGGTCGCGGCATATATGGCAATCATGTTGAAGAAGGATTGGAGGTCTCAGCATATGGCAATCATGTTGAAAGATGGAAGGATTAATCGTATGACCTTGCCAGGACGATGACCGCATGAAGATTGAAAATCGAACTGAATGATCTCGTCGGAGAGGCACAATGCCTTCACTGCAGGGAGAAGATGCCTGATCCAAGTGTGAGAACCTACATGGATGTGATGAGGCAGCAAGCCTTGGAGAATGAGGAAGATGAGACGTTAAAAGCCATTGGTCAAGCCCAGCCATTCGGAGGGCCATCACCCCCTAGAGCAGCCTAACCATCGTTTTTGCTATGCGCTCATTGACCCTTCTCGGGAACCTCGATAGCACCCGCAGCTCCTCCAAATTCCCAATCAATTCTCTAACAGCTGGATATAGGAAATCCAATGGTAAGTACGGATACCAGAACCAGATACTATAGAGAAGATCACTTTGAGCCTCGTCAACCAGGGTCATTTTCCCTCTTCCCAGCTCAACTCTTTCTGGGTGAGCTCCTCATTTTCTTAGCCAAACTCTTTTGATTTCTCTAAGAGTCCCTAAGAAAGAGCCAGCTTGCCTCAAGCCCATTTAATATCGGCCCGCAACTCGGTCGCCCTAGCAGCCAATTCTTTCAGCTCCATCTCCAAGGTCTTCTCACTAGCTCGAGCTTTCTTAAGATCCGCCGCCAGTTGCTTCTCACGACCTACCCCAACAGCGAGATCCCTCCTAGCCTTTTTAAGCTCATCATGCAGTTCCCTTCTATATGCATCATTCTCCTTAGATTCGAGCATATCTTTGTATGTGAGGCAAACGGTCTAAAAGAAGAAAGGAAAAGGGTGAACAAACCATACCTCTGTACCTAAATATATATATATATATATTATATATATATATATATATATATATAATACGCTTACTATGAGGGTGCGACGAACCAGTGTATGGCGGAGGTGTGGGCCCTTATTCTCCTCAATATGCGGCTCAGGTCATCAGTGAGGAACTCTTCATAAAGGATCGGGGCCTGCCCGAGATATTCCTTCGCAACCAGACTAAGACCCCGGCTCGAAGACGAGAGAATAGCTTGGCCTACCGCATCAGAATGAGTAGACATCCCCCTCTGGACAAGCGTTTTGTGGAGACATCAAAAATCGACCCCCTTCTTTTTTTTTACGAGCGCCCGCAGGAGAAAGAGTGTAACACCCCCAGACTCGACCCGGCTGGATCAACCCAGGGAGCGTTACGGGTTTTCAAAACTTTCTCAATTCACTTCATACATTTTCAAACCATTATGAGCCCATCAAATAAATTTTCAAACCATTGGAAAACCACATAGTTTATAATTTAAAACATTTTCGAGTGAGCCCATCGACGTTAACTTTTTACAAAAATTTCGGCAGAGTTTCCTTTGTTTTTCTAATTTTCCAAAACCTATTTTTCCACAACTCAAATCAAACAAAATCACAACACTTCAAATATCATTTTCAATCAATGCGCACTCTGCCGTTTAGTGCGACTCTCAAACAGTTTAAAACATTCCATTAATTACAGTCCTTTGAAAAATGTAAAACAGAAAGCATAAAATTATTACAAAACATAAATATAAACTCTTCGAAAATTACAGACTTCTATATGCACGCTACAGAATATTATATATATATATATATATATATATATATATATACACAACCATATATTATACCCAAGTCAATGTAGTGACTCTGAACTCCAAGCTGTAGGAACCTCTTCTCTATTCCTTCTGCCTCGGATCCATGTGACCTACGCAAGATAAAAACGACGCGCTAAGCATAGCTTAGTGGGTGTACACTAAACTCATGTATTAAAACTCATAAATAACTTTTCATAATAAAAAATATCAATATACATATATTTCAATTCTAATCATTTACAGAAATAAAACGGATGAAATTTATTCAAAGAAACAACTCATTTCAATTTATAATCCATATAAAACCATAGCATAAACTAAATTATAATATAAAAGTATAAAATCAATTCCGAAATTTACTTATAAACATATATTCAAATCACTTCAATTCTGGCCCTCTAGAATACTCAACATAAACCAGGACTGGAATATGGGTCGTTCGACCACAGTGACTGTCTGTCGAACATAACTCCCACCCTAGGACGAATTCTAAGAGTGGTACGTATCTCCCTACTCTAGGTCCGAGTGGTCGGAACCTAGAGAGGTACATATCTCCCTATCCCAAGAACGAATCCTTAGGAAGGTAGTGTCTCCCTACCTTAGGACGAATCCGTGAGGAGGTACATGTCTCCTACCCTGGACGAATCCATGAGGAGGTACATAATAAATCATCAATAGCAATGTCAATGTCGGTGCAGTAACTGCTCACTGAACCCAGCTGGTATACCAACCTCCTATATCCATTTCTATGTCCAAGTATCCTAGGGCCTTTTCACAATATCATTTTTTATGGTCAAATTACATTTTATTAAATTCAAATCACTAAACACATTTACAAAATTCAATATATATATATTATATAATATATATATATATAATATATTCAAAATCACTATATATCATAAACAATATATATCTATATCCATATGTAGTTATATATATATATAATAGATATAGTTATATATATAATATATTCAAAATCAATTTATTACATAACTAAATCATCCCAAAATCAATTTTACTTAACCAATCATAAACAATATATCATAAATAAACTAAAAATAAAATATAATAATTCCAAAAATTCTGAAAAATCTGAAAACTACAAACATTAGTGTACACCGAACCTGGACAATTTCCTAACACTTTTCTTTTCCTTTTCTTTTTCTCTTCCTTTCTCCTTCTTCTTCTTCTTCTTCTCTTCTCTTCTTTTCTTTTCTCTCACTCTCTCGGCTTGCTCTCTCTTTTTTTCTTCTTCTTCTTTTTCTTTCTTCTTCACGCCTGTGTTGTTTTTTTTTTTTTTTTTACTTTGTTTGCTCATTACCTTTACAATGTAGATTTATATTGGTTTAGTGAGTGGAATTCCACTTGCCATGATCTCATTGTTTTTGTTATTATTTTTTTTTTTTGGTTTTTGATAACTTAGTGGAGCTTCTCCACTAAGTTATCTATATTATATATTTATATTATATATATATATATATATATATATATTATAAATATCTTACTAATTGCAATTTGCTCCCTCCTTGACTCTTTAAATTCCTAAAATGGCAACCAATTGAAAATTATTCCAAAACTATTCCACACTTATCCAATTACCAAATGAACTTCACCAATAGGCAATTAGACCCGTTATTCTCCAAATGCACTATAAAAAGAAATACTTTTCATAATTCGAAAAATAAGGGGCGTTACAAGGAGAAAGGTTTGGAACAGGCCCATTCAGGAGTAAAGCCTGGCGGCTTTGATTAGGTCCCTCCGATCTGACATTTTTGGAAGGAACAGAAAGAGGAGAAGAATCAATTCCCCTCTTTACGAAAGGGCATTTCAACGTATTCAGCCTCACCATCTAATCCTACTGCGGGCGCTGTTATTGTTGTTGCAGCTCGCTACTCGTTGTTGTTGGCGATGAGAACGAGTAAGAGCCATCTTTTGAACCTGCTCAGCAGGAACAACGCCCTTGCTCGAGGATTATAGCGCAGCTACTTCCTGGTATCCCGCACTCGTCAGGCCGCGGCTCCTCCCCATGATAAAAACTAGCTTGAAACTCATCAAGAACTCGTTAGTAACCTGCTTATACTCAGCAACCTCTTGGATCCCCCAGGATCAACACCTTGAAGGTGTGAAGCACCATTTTCTCCTCCTAAAAAAATAACAGGGCTTGAGCCAATCCCCTCTACAAACAAAGGAAAGAATGAGTGCAAGGCATCAATAAAAATAATAAGCTATTTCAGCATCTACAGAAAAGACTCACTAGGCATTAACACGAAGCTCTTATTTCTTAAGATCGATTTCGGGGCCCCTAACAGAGAAGTAGGACGACTTGTAATTCCCTACGTTCAAGTTAGGGTCCCCCTGCAGCAGGTCCTTGTATTCACACTGCCTGCACACTGAGATAGTACATCCTGTCGTGAGGGGAGTCCTCAGGTGAGCCTCTTGACAAGGGACACAGCTTCAGGGAAATACAGTATCTGATACGTTGTCACTTGAGCATAAACCTCGTGCCTCTAAATGAAAGATAAAGGGTAAAAAACTGGCCATAAAAGCTAGAGGTAAGCTGCATTGGGGCGAGCTTCAAGAGGTTCAAAACGTCAATGAGGAACCCTGGGATAGGAAACCTTAACCCCGCAATTAGGTGATGCCGACTGATGGCATGTAGATAGGAGGGGGATATGCAGCCTATCTGTCATAGCAGGCACCAGCATCTGATGACTACTAGGAAAGTGAAAAGACTTCGCCATGAGTCTTAAATCCTCCGATGAATTCTAGAAGGAGCCAGCATAAAAGCTTTCGTCCTTCGGCGTGGACCCCTATAGGCTGCTCGAAAGAGATTGGTCAATATCTTCATGCCTTCACTACCTCAACTTCCCCTTACTGGTCGGCAGTGACCTGTGCTAATGTAATCGTCCCCAGGGCACCTTCCGAGGTAACTCGATGTTGAAAAAACAGAAGTACGGCGCAGCGGAAGGTGCAAAAAAGAATTTTGATTGGTACTTTTAAAATTTTCCAAAAGGAGTAGATCTTAACCCATAGTTAACTATATATATTATATATATAATATATATATATATTAAAGGTAACATACCTTTGTAATACGTGA
>QUWJ01002172.1:0-29636 GCA_003430845.1 Xanthoceras sorbifolium
AAAAGTGAAGAGAAAAAGGAAAGGGAAGGAAAAGGAAATCGTAGAACCGCGACTTCTCGAACAAAAAACGGTATCGAGGTTGGTGTACTTTCGTTTTCGGAATCTTTACGAAAAATATTTCGTTTTCGTTTTCGTTTTCGTTTTCGCTTTCATTCTCGTTTTCGTTTTTTGTTTTCGTTTTCGTTTTCGATTTCGTAGAGATTTCTCGCATTCGATTTTCGTATGAAAATTGTTTATTGTATAGGAAAAAAAATTGATGTTTGATGTCTTTATTGTTGATTTTGGACTGATTTTGTGATAGATCGTATTTCGATTTCGTTTTCGAACATTTCGATTTCGTTAAAAATAATTGATTGAGATTTTCGTAAAATTATTGAGTATGATTCTTGAAGAATACTATGTGACTTATATGTTATTGAGTCATTATCGGTTATTGATTAACTATTACGAAATTGATTGTGAATATAGTTTATTGGAAATGACCCTAGGATACTTAGACATAGAAATGGATATAGGAGGTTGGTATACCAGCTGGGTTTTACTGAGCAGTACTGCGCCGATACTGATTGATATTGATGATTCTGATGTACCTCCTCTTGGATTCGTCCAGAGGCTGGGAGATACGTACCTCCTCAGGATTTGTCCTGGGGGTTGGGAGTCATGTACCTTCCCAATGATTCGTTCCTGGGATAGGGAGTTATGTACCTCTCTAGGTTCCGTACCCATGGTCCTAGAGTAGGGAGACACGTACCTCCTCAGGATTCGTCCTGGGGGTTGGGAGTTTGACCCATATTCCAGTCCGAGTATGTTGAGTATTCTAGCGGGCCAGATTTGAAGTGAATTGAGAAATGAATTGAATAGCTTTATCGACTGATATTATACATTGATCTTATTGTTGAAATGAAAATGATTAAGACTGTTTATGGTTTGATTTGGAAGTTAAATTGATTTTATAACTGATTCGAATTGAAAATAATATTATATATATATATATATATATATATTGTGATTTGTTTCTCATTACAAGTTATTTATGATTTTCCATATTTGAGTTTATAGTACACTTACTAAGCTTTATGCTTAGCGCGTTAGTTTTGTTTCTAACGCGTAGGTACCAGGAATCGGAAGAAGCTAAAGACTGAAGGAAGAAAGAATTGCAGACCGAGTCACAGAATTACTACAGTTAGGTAGTTCTATTGTTATATATATATATATATTGTAAGCATGCATATACAGTGAGTCTGTAAATATGTTTTGTAATGAAGCTCTGTAATTAATTATTTCTGATTCTTGATTTTGTTTTCAGAATATTTGTAAATATTGATTTTTGAATTGTTTTATTTTATAAATTGTGATGGTAAGTCGCACTAAACGGCAGAGTGCGCAACTGTTTGAAAATATTATAGAAGTGTTGTTGAGAATTGCATTTGAATTGATTTGTGTAAAAGCAGATTTTGGAAAATCCGAAAAACAAACGGAACTCTGCCGAATTTTTGTAAAAAGTTTATTGATTGGGCTCACTTGAAACTAGTTTTAAAACTTTAAATTTTGTGGTTTTTCCAATGGTTTGAAAATTGATTTTTAAAATAATAAACTCTATGGTTTCCAACGAGTCGAAAATTGTTTTATGGGCTACGATGATTTTGAAATGTATATATGAATTTAGAAAGTTTTGAAAATCGGGTAGCGCTCCCTGGGTCGGTCCGGTCGGGTCGGGTCAGGGGGTGTCACATATACGACCTGAAGGACTCAAACGCTGACACCCTTTATGTAAATCACTATATCAAAGAAAAGTACATTTACATGAATGAAAATGAAACTTATTTTTGTTCTAGGGTCGAATATAGGGATAACAAGCACTATCAAACACACGAAGAGAGGAATAAATTGGTGGAGAATTAAAAAGTTTTTCCCAAGGTGAAAGTCCCTGAAGAACAGATGTTGGGAAACGATTAATAAGAAAAACTGCAGTAGAAAACGACTCCCACCAAAATTTTAATGGTAAGGATGCCTGAGCAAGTAAGGTGAGACCGAGTTCAACAATATGTCGATGTTTTCGCTCGGACTTTCTGTTTTGCTCATGAACATGGGGACAAGGATGACGAAACTCAATTCCATTTTGGGAAAGAATGTTTCAAAAGAACGATATTCACCCCCAATCACTTTGAACAATTTTAATTTTTTTTATCAAATTTATTTTCAGCCAAAGATTTAAATTGAATAAAACATTTTAAAGCATAAGACTTAAACTTGAAAGGATAAATCCACGTAAAGCGCGTAAAGTCATCAACAAAATGAATATAAAATCGAAAATCATTAGTAGAAAAAACAGGTGCAGGACTCCAAAGATCAGTATCAATTAATTCAAGGGATGAGCATGTTTTAGTCATAGACAATGAAAAGGGCAAAGCATGATTTTTTCCAAGTTGACAAGCATGGTAAAAATCAAATAATTTATTAAATAAAAACTTTTCATTACAAGTCTTCAAAATAAGAGACAGTGCATTACTGGACGGGTGGCCCAAATGTAGGTGCCAAATTTTATTTTGAGTAACAAATGAAGGGAAAAAGAGACTTGGATGAAGACTTGGACGAAGACGCAACCAAGCTTGGGTTTGCGGATAGTGGTGCAACAAATCATATAACCAATGATTTGAGCAATCTCACGGTAAAATCTGATTATAGTGTTAAGAAAAAACTTGTCAGTGGTGATAGTAGTTCTCTCAATATTACACACACAGGTCATTCTAAATTACACACACCTACGTCTATTTTGAACCTCAAACATATTTTACATGTCCCTGATATCAACCAAAAATTTATTTAGCATTTCTCGTTTTAACTACTAATAATAATATAATTATTGAGAAGAAGAAAGATTAAAAAGGGACTTTCAGGCTGGGCAAAAGGTCACGCATTTTTATTAACTTAGAAAGCAATACACTAATTCAACAAGTGAATCAATTCTCAGGAATTCAAAGCATTCCGGCTAACTCCAATCACCGTCCTACCACATTTTCGATATCCGTTATCCCAATAATAATCATCAGAAAGTATTCGTATAATCTATCTCGTTATTTTGATTATCACCATCTACTGTTGACTAACTTGATCGTTGAAGTGTGCTTGACCGGCACCACCCCAGTGTCCCAAGCAATTTACCGATCACCTTTTGTTTTGATTTTGAAGGTTGTAGTGCCCCGATTACTCATATACCTTTTTCGTGGTCTACAATTTGGCGCCCACCGTGAGGCATGACAATCGTTGAACGAGCAAAACTAGAGCTCTACCGATTCAACTACGATGACTGATGATTCAGCTCATAGCGCGATGGAGGCTCGACTCCAGGTTCTCATCACCCAAATGAATGAGAACACCCAACGACTCCAATCACTTGAGGAGGAGAACCAAATGGTTAGAGTGGAGAACCAAGAGCTTTAAGGAAAGATTCATTCCCTCTCGACTGCTCGAACATATGGGAACCCATCAACTTCTCACACACCTCTGTTCGACCCCTTGGCACTAGCTTCACCATATTCTACCGTTCGACCGGAGGACCGAGGGTATGATAACGATGCGACCTCGATCCTGTCCAAATTAATGGAGAGCAAGGCTCACAACCTATGGTAGCGCCCGTCGACCATGTCACGCCCCAACAGTCAAACCCCCAACAAGGGGTGACAACCAGTCAGGGGAATGTTTCTACCCCAAGCCGCCCAAGACGTTCAAATGGTGTCTACCTCTACCGATGCTGGTGTGGCTCGACCATCGACTATGCCACTGGGAATGCAGTCGACTCCTTCGCAGTCAACCCCCTCCAACTTAGAGATGGTAAGCTCGAACCTTATATTTGCTAACCCTGATTTTGCTCGTAAGTTCACTGAAATAGAGGCACTTATCCAACGCATTCCTAGAATGTCTGCTCCAATAAAGAAGAGTGCGGCCAACAGCTTCGCGGATTCACCATTCGTAGACACAATAACCTTGGTCGAGATGCACAGCAAGTTTAACTTTCCCAATATGAAGCACTACGACGGAACGACTGACCCGGTTGACCATATAGCCCAATATCATCAGCGAATGTTCACGGCTTGCTATCTTACGCGACCTTAGGGAGGTGTGCATGTGCAAGGGCTTTGGGTCGAGCCTCGTTGGACCAGCACTCCAATGGTATACCAATCTACCAAATGTTTAAATCAGCTCATTTGCTCAACTAACCGACACCTTCATAGAGCAATTCGCCAGCAGTAGGAAGTTAGAGAAACAGTCGGACGACCTCTACACTATCAACAAGAGGAGCGGAGAACGTCTACGGGACTATGTAGGGCGCTTTAACAAAGAGAAGGTGTTTATCCCTCATTGTAACCCTTGGACAGCAATCTCAGCCTTCCGTTAGGGTTTATTGCACGACTCTGACCTGTACAAGGAGTTGACCAAGTACCATGCATGACGATGGAAGACGTCTTAGCCAAGGCGTGCGCTTAGATCAAATGAGAGGAAGATAAAGTGAACTACCAGCCCACCAGATCAAATAGGAGTGACAACAAGCACAATAGCAGAGTCGAACGACGATCTGGCTAACGAAGGCCCGAACTTTACCCTACCACGGACCGCTAAGATGGCAGAAGCTGAGACAGTCGACGTCCTACCAATCGATCAACTCGACCTGTTGACCAACTCAAAAACAGATTGCCAGAGTACAACCTTTCAATCAAACCGGAGAAAGTTATTGCAATCCTCAAGGGCATGGGAGGCTCAGTTAGATGGCCAGCAAAGATCAAAAGCCCTCATAATTAAAGAGATAGTTCGAAGTTGTGTGAGTTCCATGGCGACCATGGTCATCGAACGGAAGATTGTATTGCCCTTCGATTAGAAGTAGCAGAGCTACTCAAGTGGGGACATCTCAAAGGAATTCTTGACCGACAAGGGGAAGAACACCATCGCTCTACGCGACGATAAACAACGTGATGGTCGAGCAACACCTCCTGCAGAACCCCCTCGTCCTGAAAGGACAATCAATGTAATCTTCGAAGGATCCGAGGTTAGTGATGTCAAATTCTCTGAGGCCAAACATCACGCTTGACAACCTCTAAACTTAGATATTCGAACACGTCGCCCTACCGATGCATCACTCTACCAAGCAATCAGCTTTAACAGCGGTGAGTATGCTGATCTACTTAATCCCCATCGTGATTCTATAGTAATCTCCTTGTTAGTAGCAAATTATTAATTAAGAGGATTCTAGTAGACAACGATAGCTCGACCAATGTCTTATTTCTTTATGCATTGAGAGAAATGCAAGTCGATGAAACCAACATCACTCATCACTCGACCATCTTGGTAGGCTTCAGCGGTGAACACAAAAGCACCATAGGTGAGATTTTTCTACCAGTCTACGCAGAAGGTGTCAACTTGAACACAAGATTCATGGTGCTCGACTGTCCCTCATTATACAACATTATCAGGGGTCGACCATGGATCCACAAGATGAGAGCAATCCCTCCGACTTATCATAATGTGATATGATTCCCTACAAATGGGGAGTCCGAGAAATCCAAGGTCAACAGAAGACGTCATGGGACTGCTACCAAAACACATTGAAAGTTAAGCCTGCTGGTTATAAAAACTACAAAACTCGACCACGACGATCGACAAGGATAAACCCGAGATGGATTGAATTCGACGAGGTGTCTATATACCCAGACTACCTCGACCACAAGGTTAGTATAGGATCGGGGCTACCTCTAGATATCATAGCCAGACTCATCGAGTTTCTATCAAAACGACATAATAGCTTCGCTTGGTCACACGTGGATATGACAGGCATTAGCCCAGAGGTAATGGTCCACAAATTGTAAGTAGACTCAAACTACCCTCTCGTGAAACAAAAGCGACGAAAGTTCATGCCCGAAACTCAACAAGGTGATTAATGATGAGATTCAAAAGCTCATCGACATCGGATCAATTAAGGAGGTCAGCTACCCTGATTGGTTAGCTAACATTGTGGTCGTGAAGAATAAAATGGGAAGTAGCGAGTCTGTATAGACTTTACCGATTTGAATAAGGCTTGCCCGAAAGACTCATTCCCTCTAGCACACATCGACATGATGGTAGATGCCACAGCTGATCATGACATACTAAGCTTCATAGATGCATTCTCAGGCTACAACCAAATCCTAATGCATCCCGACGACCAAGAGAAGACCGCCTTCATCACAGAACGAGGAATCGTTTGCTACAAAATGATGTCCTTTGGACTCAAAAACGCTAGGGCAACCTACCAGACGTTAGTCAACAAAATGTTCACCAAGATGCTAGGGCAAACCATGGAGGTCTACATCGACAATATGCTTGTGAAGTCACTCATAGCAGAACAACACCTCGACCATCTACAACAATTGTTCGACATGATCGACACCAACAACATGAAACTCAACCCTACCAAGTGTTCCTTTAGAGTCTCATCCGGAAAATTCTTAGGTTACCTCGTAACCAAGAGAGGCATCAAAGCTAACCCTGATCAGATCCAATCAGTCATGGGTCTACTATCTCCAAGGAGCATCAACGATGTCCAAAAGCTGACCGGTCGACTCGCAGTACTCAACCGCTTCATATTAAAGTCATTCGAACGATATCGACCTTTCTTCGACACTCTACGGAAGAACAAGAACTTTGAGTGGACTCAACCCTGTGAGAAAGCCTTCCAAAATATCAACATTACTTAGCCAACCCTCCGCTACTCTCTAAACCTAAATATGGCGAAACGTTACTACTCTACCGAGCAGTATCAGAAATGGCAGTCAGCGCAGTACTGATTATGGAAAAAGATGACAAGCAACTATCGGTCTACTACGTGAGCAAGTCATTGCTCAATACAAAGACACACTACAGTCAACTAGAAAAATTGGCCCTTGCACTACTCACGACTGCACGGAAGCTAAGGCCATACTTCCAATGTTATACCATTAAGGTATTGACTACCTTCCCATTGAAAAGCATTCTACACAAACCCGATTTGTCCGATCGACTAGTCAAGTGGGCTGTAGAACTAAGTGAGCACGACATCAACTACCAACCTAGGACGGCGATCAAGTCTCAAGTATTGGCCGACTTCAACGCCGACTTCATACTAGGTACATGTCTTGAAGTTGAGAAACAACTTCTCACCTTGACAGGCGATTCTACAGAAGGAGAGTGGACTCTCGCGGTCGATAGATCAAGCAACGCCAAAAGTAGTGGGCTCGGCATAGTCCTCACTTCACCTGATGGACATGTGTTGGAACGATCCATCCGATGCAGATTCAAAACAACAAATAACGAAGCCGAGTATGAAGCTCTCATAGCAGGTATAACCTTAGCCAAAGACATGAAGATCAAACGACTCAAGGTCCGAAGCGACTCTCAACTAATTGTCAGACAGTTGCAAGGGGCTTACCAAGCTAGAGACATGAAGATCACTGCCTACCTCACCCTTGTGAAACAACTACAAGCAACTTTCGACTCGTTCAGCATCGACCAAGTCCTTCAATCAGAGAATTCTCATGCAGATGCCTTAGCTAACCTTGGGTTAGCACTCGACACAAACAACGAGCAAACCATCCCTATGGTCTTTGTTCAATGGCCAGCCGTATGGAAGTAAACAGAGGAAGAAACCTTGCCGATCGCAGTCGAACATACGTGGATGACGCCCATAGTTAACTACCTAGTCAACGACAGTCTACTATCCGACCGTAATGAGGCACGTAAAGTTAAAGTCAAAGCTGTAAGGTTCTCAGTGATCGAAGGAAAGCTCTACAAAAGATCATATTTTGGACCCTGCCTCAAGTGCGTCGACTCGACTAAAGCACAACAAATACTCAAGGGTCTACATGAAGGCAAATGTGGAAACCACTCAAGTGGTAGAAGGTTAGCAAATCGAGCACTCACAGCCGGCTACTACTACTGGCCTACCATGAGATCAGACTCACACGCGTATGTGAATAAGTGTGACCCATGTCAATATTTCGCCCAAGTCTCCCATCTACCACCAAAACAACTCTAGCCAATCACTTCTCTATAGCCCTTCATGAAATGGGGGATGGACATAGTAGGGAAAATACTTATCGCATTAGGTGGACGTGTGTTCATGCTTGCAGTAACAGATTACTTCACAAAGTGGGTCGAGTCATGAGCTTACCAAAAGGATAAAGATGCAGAAGTTAAGAGCTTTATTTAGAAGAATGTCATATGCTGCTACGGTATTGTAACATCCCGGATTTCGGGTGATGAATTTTTGATATATGAAATATGTGAAAAATAAATTTTTACTATTTGAGGGGGTGTAAATGTAATTAAATGTATGGTTATTTTATGATTTCCAGCGGACCGAATTGAATAGTGAAAAATGAATGAAAATGAAAAATTGGAAAACTGGACCAGAGAGCATCGCGACCTGGTCACCGCGACCACAGGTCGCGACAGCTCGCTCGCGGTGAAAAACGCAAAAAAAAAAAATCTGGCAGTGAGTACCGCGACCAGTCACCGCGACCACAGGTCGCGCTGGCTTGCTCGCGATGAAAATGGCAAAACCTGGCAGAGAGCAACGCGACCAGTCGCGCGACCAGGACGCGCTCGCGACGAAGGCGGTGCGCGCACTCCAGTGAGTGCCGCGACCTGGTGCCCGCGACCACAGGTCGCGACGGCGGTCGCGATGGCGAAAAAAATATAAAAAAAGAGAAGCTTCTCGCAGAAGCTAGAGAAAACAGAAACAGAAAAGAGAAGAGAGAGTGACCGAGAGAAAAGGAGAGAAAAGAGAGAAGAAAAAGAAGAAGAAGAAGAAAGAAGAAGAAGAAAGAAAAGAAAAGAAAAAGAGGAAGAGGAGAAAGGAAAGGGAAAGGAAAACGAAATCGTGGAACCGCGGTTTATCGAACGAAAAATACGGATTCGAGGTAGGTGTACGTTGTTTTTCGAAATCGTTACGAAAAGCATTTCGTTATCGTTTACGTTTTTATTTTCGTTACGTTTCTCGTTTTCGTTTAGATTTCGATTTCGTTAATTGTTTCCGATTTCGATTTCGTTATTTGTTTTCGATTTTGATTTTGTTAAATGTTTTCGATTTCGATTTTCGATGTGTAAAAATTGATGATTGATATACTTATGGTTGATTATGGAAAGATTTTATACGAGATCGCATTTGTTTGTGTTTCGAATATTTCCGATTTCGTTTTAAACAGTTGATTTAGACTTGTATGTGAATATTGTTCATATTTCTTGAAGTTTATTATGTGATTTATATGACTATTGAATGATTATCGATTATTGAGTAATTATTGCGAAATTGATTGTGAATTTGGTTTATCGAAACGGCCCTAGGATACGTAGACATAGAAGTGGATATAGGAGGTTGGTATACCAGCTGGGTTTTTATTGAGCAGTACTGCGCCGATATTGATTGATTGATATTGATGATATTGATGTACCTCCTCTTGGATTCGTCCAGAGGCTGGGAGATACGTACCTCCTCGGGATTCGTCCCGGGGGTTGGGAGTTAATGTACCTTCCCAAGGATTCGTTCCTGGGATAGGGAGCTATGTACCTCTCTAGGTTCCGTACCCACGGTCCTAGAGTTGGGAGACACGTACCTCCTCAGAATTCGTTCTGGGGGTTGGGAGCTTGACCCATATTCCAGTCCGTATATGTTTAGTATTCTAGTGGGCCAAAATTGATAGAATTGAAAGTGAATCGAATGATTTTATTGATCGAATTCTTATGTTGATTTTATTATTGTACTTCGAGAAATTGAAATTGTTTAATGATTTAATTTTGGAAATTCAATTGTTTTGAAATCGATTAGTGATGAAAATGTTTATCTTGTGGTTTATTTCTCTTTAAAGACTAATTGTATTGTAGTTTATTTAATTGAGTTTTTAGTACACCCACTAAGCTTTATGCTTAGCGCGTTAGTTTGTTTCTAACGCGTAGGTACCAGGAATCCAGAGGAGGCTAGAGATTGAAGGAGGAGCAAGTTGCAGACCGAGTCACAGGATCGTACAGTTGGGTAGCTATATTTTTGTTATGTGTATATAGATTCGGAAAGCATGCATATACAGGGAATTTGTAAATAAGTTTTGTAAAACGTTTTGTAATTAATTATTTTATGATTACTGTCTTTTATTATTTAAATGTAAATAGTAAAGTTTGATTTGTTATTATTTTATAAACTATTTGTGAAAGTCGCACTAAACGGCAGAGTGCGCAACTGATTGAAAGTGATAGAAGTGTTTGTGAAATGAGAATTGTTTTTGAATTGATTGTGTAAAAGCAGGTTTTTGGAAAGTCCGAAAAACAAACGGCACTCTGCCGGATTTTCGTAAAAAGTTTAAAATGTTTTATGGGCTCATAACGATTTTAAAATGAAAAAAAAATGAAGTTTTGGAAAAGATGTGAAAGTCCGAGTAGCGCGCCCCGGATCGGTCCGCCTGGATCGGGTCGGGGGGTGCTACAGGTATACCGAAGAAGATCGTCACAGACAACGAACCTCAGTTCATCTCTTACGACTTTCAAGATTTCTACAATAAGTGGGGCATCAAGCTAAGCTACATGACCTCACGTTATCCTTAAGCTAATGGTCAAGCTAAGTCGACCAATAAAACGATTGTCACTACCCTTAAGAAACGACTCGACCAATGCAAGAGCAAATGGGCAGACGAACTACCCGATGTCTTGTGGTCCTACCGTACTACAGTTAGGACTTCGACTTGGAAAACACCATTCTCACTTGCATACGGAGCTGAAGCTGTCATTCCAACAGAAGTAAACTTTCCCACCTACCGTTTCAATCACACGATTGAGGAACAAAACAACCAAGAATTAACAAGAGAGCTCGACACCATCGACGAAAGGAGAGACAGAGCTCTACTACAGCTCGCGATCTACCAACAAAGGATCGCTCGACACTACAATAAGAACCTCCGTGTTCGAACCTTCAAGATAGGTGATTGGGTCCTATGACGAGACTTCCAAGAGACTAAGGAACCAAGAGCAGGCAAACTTAGACCTACATGGGAAGGTCCCTACCAAATCACTAAAGTAGTTGGACAAGGTGCATACAAGCTACGATGCATGAATGACCGAGATATCAACAACAACTGGAACGCCATCCATCTCAAACTGTATCATTTCTAAAACCCTTGTCTCTAAATTCTTTATTTTATTTTAACTTGAATAAAATGAAATTGACTTAGGCATCGGAGGGCCGTTGGCAAACCCAATGGCCATCCCTAACCCTTTTCTATGCAGGTTGATGTAGCACGCCCATCCCACATTCAAGGAACTTGTCTCTCATCAACCACAACTCAAGCTCAAAACTCATTATTCGACTAATCAACCCTGCACTCAAGGGTCAAACGAGCCACGCTCGACTGTCTGACAAGAAGTTCAAGTGTGAAACCAAAGGAACCATACTTAAACTGGGGGCAATATCATTACTATTTCTCAATCCTCAGTCGGTCTACTCTACCACAAGTTCGATCGACCACCTCGACTATAAGCACGAGATAAAATCACTCAACACATGTTGCGACGTCTACTCGACTCGTTCAACCAATAAAGTCTCCAAGACTTACCAACAATACAACACAAGTTTCTGGGTCACGTCGACCTTATTTTACTATTGTATTTTTATTTAACTAAGTCATGCACTTAGCACTCGACTCAATCGATTAATATGTAGATAATATTATTCCAATAAACTTTCCAATTGGTAATCATACTCTTTTTTACACTTGTCACTCGACCAAGTCAAATCCATGACTCTACCATGATATCCACTATCATTCAACACAAGTTTGAATACTAAACCATGTGTCGCTCGACTACGACATGTTCCATATTTCATCAACAAGATTGTTTCTCTACTAATCGTGTAACAATGGAATTCGAAAAGATAAAACATTCAACCAGTCGACTGCATATCACAAAGTCATACAGAGAAAACGTTGCAGAACTTACTAAGTATGGAAAAGAAGCAATCATACATTCCAAAAGCGATAGACCGTCTGCAAATCCAACCCCCTAAGGACAAAAGCAACATCTAAAATGTTTGTTAACAAAAATACAACACATCAAAGTTCAACAAAACGAAATACAAATTCCATCTACTAAAGCTTAAACATTCGAGGTAGTCTTTTAAGTATCGTCGACTATCTCATCATCACCCAGACCCAAATCGGAAGCTAGTAGGTCGGTCGAGCCTACAGGTAGATTAGCCTTAACACCTACATCCTGGGCAAGGGCATCACCCTTATTCACCTTCAGATAAGTCTCCAAGGCCTCAATCTCTGCATCAGGATCCCATCCGCTCGACTTTCCCTCCTTAAATTCACGCATCAGGTCTACCCTAGTCTGAAGAAATGCGTCACAAGCAATAGTGTTGTACCTCTCGACCAACTCCTCAAATTCTTTAATCTTCTCTTTCAGCTGAACTGTCAATCTTCTCTTTTAGCTAAACTGTTAATCTTTCAACCAATCCCTTCAACTTCTCGACTTCTCCCTTAAGGCTAATGTTCTTATCCCCTAACACCGAAGCCTTGGTAGACGCTTCGGCTGTAGTCTTCTTAGCCTCCTAATTAGACTCCTTCATGTAGTCCTCAAAAATCGCTCGGGGACACGGGGCACTACAACCTGCAAAGATAGAACGCATGTGACCCGCAGGACGTCTGGGACACCGGGGTGGTGCCGGCCAAAGTCACTCCGACGGTCAAGTTAGCGAGTGCTAATAAGTATAGAATGCTCGTAAACGGAGATAAGTGAGTAATACTTTCTATTATTTTGGCGATTGAGGTCTCCTTAGTCGAAGGAGATGTAAGGTCGGAAGGTGATCGGAGAATATGAACAATGACCGGAGGTTGTTGTCTGAATGTAGATAGCTCTAGGATATTAATTCTTTTTTCTTCCTTTTTTGTCTTTGGAGAATCATCCTCATTTATAAGGGATGGATGCTTCTGCCCGTTGAGGGACTTCATCATTACTTCTTTTTGCTGTCTCCCACCAAGGAGGTCTGTATACGCTTCTTTTGACCGTTTTTGGATCGTAATGATGGTTTTATAGGTCTGTCTTTAAAGTAGATCATGATTTAGTCTCCCATAGAACCAAAGAAATTCTATGTCGTACGACATATGGGCATAATGTTTTTTTTAACATAGGTACTATTATATGTCATGCTACATGATTGGATGTTATCCTGAGATGAACATGTCGTGCGACGTAGGAGTTCTCCCAAGCGTGGACTGAGTTATGTTTCTCGATACTACTTGGATGTGTAGGGTATCAAGTGGTTGTCGTACTACCTGGATGTTGTACTACATGGATGTCGTACTACATGGATGTCGTACCACTTTCTGGGCCTGGTCTTTGAAATATACTTTGAGCTTCTGGGCTGGATCCTCGCTTGTATTTTGGGCCTAGTAGATTTTGGCTACTACATTTCATACGGTCGACTTCGGCTCTCAGAGATGTATTGCTCATCTTCAACTCCCTAACTTTCCTCAAAGCTTGGATGAGCTCACTCCTCATAAAAATTTGTGCCTCGAGCGACCACATTAAAACAAAAGGAAATAATTAGGATTAAATCAATACATGGCAAGAAGAAAACACACTTTAAAACAAGACAGTCTACCTGAAAAGTCTGACTAAGGGCCCAATCAGCAGCCTTGCTTGGACCCATTCCCTTCAAACGACTAGCATCCTCAGGAAGAAGCAAATGCTCAACTTGAGGCATGATCAACCCAAAATCAGAATGAGCGGACGCACCTAACGGAAAGGAGAATGCAACTGACCCATCCTCATCACTACTCTTTTCAACTCTCTTCCTTTTTTGAGCAGTCGAACCCAATTCAACTACCTCCTTGCCACGAGCAACTAAAGGCACAGGCGATGCTTCGACTATCGGATCACTTCTTAGGCTGGGTTATTTGACTGTTCCCTTTGCTCGACTCCTTCTAGCCTGTTGCTTCTTTATAGCTTCCGCTACAGTAGGAACTATGGGAATGTTCGACATAAGGGCTTCTAAGAACTTTTTCTCGTCGTCAGTTATAGAACTTAATAATTCTGTATCAAACAAGCACTTGATACCTTTCCTAGCAGTAGCGAACTCGACCAAGTGTTTGACTAAAGGGAAAGGGTTACCTTTCTCATTAAGAACAGAATGCCTCCACAATCTACTACTGCAAAGAGATGACTCGTTCAAAATTACTTTCCAACTACGTTCCGTTCGACTGTATGAAAGTATGACGTTAGTCCTCTTCACACAATTGAGACCCTCGACCGCTTGAGCTCCTGCTATAGATGCTGCAAAAACGAATAAAGTCAACTACATTAGTATCACACATATCTACACAAACAAACAAATAAATAAAACGCTCGACAGAACTAACACCTACTAGCACTCCTCCAATATGAACACATCGACACTCCCTCTATTGGGTTCTCAACCATGTCTCCCATAGCGAAGAAGTACTTGTCTTTCCAACAACGGTCATTTGTATTAAGTTCAGTAATGAGGTGGTCCCTGTTCGGCCGTAATCCTAACATATATCTACCTCTCACCTTCTCATGCTCCTTGATAGAGTATGTATAGAATAAATCAGTTAAACCAAATTCAATCGACTTTTTCTCTTAAAAGTGCTCGACTGCCAACAATATCCTCTAACTATTTGGCATAAGTTAGCTTAGTGCAAGCTCATAATAGTCCAACAGCTGTCAATCCAAAGTAGGTACAGGCAGTTGAAAACCCCATCTTAAACACGATCTCATAGAAGCATGTCCACCCAGGGACCAACCAGTCTGGACGTTCACCCTGCCTTGGTATCCTCAAGTCAACCGACTCTGGTATACCATACCAAACCTTATACTCTTCAAATCATCTATTGTCAGCCTACTAGAAGGGTCAGATATTAGGAACTCCAAGGACTTACTTGACTCAGATTGTCCTACTTCCCTATCTAAAGGTACAGGTTGCTTGACTTTTGCCCCTATGACGGTCTGTGCGACTACTGTTGTAGAAACCCCATCGTACATAGTCCATGGAACTCCCTCGACTACTTGCTCTTCACAAGCATCAACTACAGTAACTAAAGCACCCTCGGCTATAGACTGTCCCAAGAGTCGTTCGACTGCTCAACATACACCCTACTAGATGTACTTGCTTCAGACTCATGGCTCGACTTCTCGTGGCTCGACCTCTCGTGGCTCTACATCCACTATGATCTGTCGAGCAAAGTTAGTACTCAGTTAGTAAAATGAAAGAATCAAAACTGACACTCAGTTTCCAAGTGACCATCGACCGCAAGGACAACTAAACGGTCGACGTGTATTAGTTAATTAAGCAGTCAACGACCGCAATTATCACCAAATGGTCAACGAATCATGTCAACCTGGCAGCCGTCCACTGTAAAGATCACTAAGCGGCTGACTCATTTTTCTTAAACCATTTGACCATCGACCGTAAGAAATCACCATACGGTCGACGGATCACGGTCAACCACTCGACCATCGCCGATAAAGCAACCATCAAACGGTCGACCGTTCTACGCGTGTTAGCACTCAAACTAACCCAATAAACAAATTAGTCCTATCATTGCCTAAATCTAAGGAGATCAAAAATCCAAAGATTAAACAAAACTCACATGGAATATCTCAAGAACATGTAAAGAAAAATCAAAGAAAAAAGCAAGAACTTCCAAAAATCAAAACAAAAATTGAAGGAAATAAAGTAAAGAAAAGGAAAACTCACCAAGATTCGACGATAGAGACCGAAAAAGCAGAAGAAAAGCCTTGCAAAAACACCTAGATGAGCACCACTTGAAGAAAGCATGCACACTTTCTCTCTCTAAAAGGAAAAAGGGTAATGGAGTTTTTGAAGAAAGAGAAAAGAAAAGTTGAAAATAAAGAAGAAGAAGTGGCTAAAGAGATGAAAGGCGGCAAAAACAAAATAAAGGACCAAAAGACCTAGGTGACATGTCGCCCCACCATTGGACATGAAACCTCATAACTAATAGAATGCGAAACGAAGCGTTTTCACCACTTCGACACTCAAATAACGCTGCCATGTGTCGCGCGTTCGTACTTCACTACTCAAAATTATCGCTTAGGATAACACTTCGTATCTCTTTGAGCCACCTCAGATGTCTGTCTACCGTGCACATGGTAGACGATCACCATAGTCGACGTACCATGGCTACTAGAGCAATCTCAAGTTCCCATCTACCATGCACATAGTAGATAGCCCCTCTAGTCGACTCTTCATGGATCTTTGAGCCACCTCAAGGGTCCGTCTACCATGCACATGGTAGACGATCACCACAGTCGACGCTCTATGGCTCTTTGAGCCACATCAAGGGTCCGTCTACCATGCACATGGTAGACGGTCACCACAGTCGATGCTCCATGGCTCTTTGAGCCACCCCAAGGGTCAGTCTACCATGCACATGGTAGAAGATCACCACAGTCAACACTCTATGACTCCTAGAGCCGTTTCAAGTTCCATCTACCATACACATAGTAGATGTTCACTACAGTCGACGCTCAATGGTTTATTGAGCCACCTTGGGTTTCCATCAACGGCATATAATTAATGGTCTCTTTGGTAGATGGCCAATCGTTCCTTGTGCACCATCAAGGTTTTATTCGACTACGCATAGTCAATATACATCTTTTTTTGACCTTTTTAGTGTCACCTTTGATATCATCGAAACTCGGTCGAAAGATATGACAAACTTCTTGATATAGACTCGGTCCTAAAAATCAAGTAGTTTGGGGGCAAACTGTATTGGCAAAAATAAGCACTAGCCCAAAAACATTTACAAAGCACAAGGCTCACTTATAAGCCCAATAAAGATCTATTCTTTCCAAGAACTCATATGAAGGCCCAAGACAAGCTAGGCCCAATCCAAGAGTAGCAAACGTGATCCAAGCCCAAACTCGACTCCAAACGTCCATTAATTCAAATGGAGGCTGAGTAAATGGGTTAGTGGAAAACTAAAGTCAAAAACAGTTAAAGATCCCTAAAAATAAGCTTACAAAATAAAAGATAGGATGCCACTAATGGGAGAGAAGAAAGAAAGATAAAAAGGGACTTTTCAGGCTAGGCAAAAGGTCACGCATTTTTATTAATTTAGAAAGCAATACACTCATTCAGCAAGTAGATCAATTCTCAAGAATTCAAAGCATTCCGGCCAACTCCGATCACCGTCCTACCACACTTCCGATATTCGTTATCCCAATAATAATCGTCAGGAAGTATTCGTATACTTTATCTCGTTATTTTGATTATCACCATCTATTGTTGATTAACTTGATCATTGGAGTACACTTGGTCGGCACCACCCCGGTGTCCCAAGCGATCTACCGATCACCTTTTGTTCTGGTTTTGCAGGTTATAGTGTCTTGATTACTCATCTACCATTTTCGTGGTCTACAATTTTTTAAAATAAATCTCAACCGTCCATCTTTGATTTGGACAGTTGAAATTTAGATTTTTTTTCTTTTTATTTTCCTATTTATTTTTTCGAATCTCCACCATCCATCTCATAGATGGATGGTAAAGATCCATCTATTATTTTTTTAATTTTTTAAAATTATTTTATTTATAAATTTTATTTTTTATTGATTTGTAGAGATCTATCTTTAAATTTTTTTTAAAAAATTATATTTGATTTTAAATATTAAAAATAAATGAAATTGACTAAATTGTCCTCCTTTAACGGTCAACTATAGTCAACTACTAACGTTAAGGGAGGTCTATGTAAATTTTTTAAAAAATTATTTTCGTTTGCAATAAGCGGTAAATTTCAGATAGATTATGTGTTATTTACTCAACAAAAAATTTGGCAATATTTAGACTTTGAATGTCACGCATTAAATATGAAAATGAGAGAAAATTTCAAAAAGCAATTTGTATTTATTAGTGTTCAAGTACGATTTGAGCTAATGTATCAGTTTCATTTATTTTATTTTATTTCAGTATTTAATTCCATTTATTACTATTGCTCCTACTTCTCCTAATCAAGCAAATCTGTTAGCCTTTTTTCTCCGCTCTTCGTCCTTTTTAATTTTTATTCCCTGCCCTTCCTCTTACCTTAATTCGCAATCAACCCTGCACGCATCTCAATATAGCTAGAAAATAAATTCAAATGTGTAATGTTATAAAGGTCACCTTGTACATCAATTTGTATATAATTTTTTTTTCTCTATTAATAATATGTTAATTGGTAAATAAATTTATATATTAAGTGAGATAAATTATTATTAATATAAATTTAATAATAAATTATTATATTATTAATTAGAATATAAGTAAAATACAAATGGTGGGATGTCGTCTAACATTACTTAATTCAAATATTAGGGATGGAAATCTCTATCAAATGGCTTGTCTAACCCACTAGAACTAGTGCAACATGTTGTGGAATTCACAGCCCAAGACCATTGCCAGATATTCCACCATGACTGTAAGACAATTCAAGATATTCCACCATGACCCAAGTGCCAGACCAGAGAAGCCCACTAGCACTAGTGCATCTCAGTAGTATTTCGAGTGGATTTGGAAATCAACAAAGTCATTAACTACATGGCCAATTTTCTATTATGAGTAACCTGGCAATCAACAAAGTTACTCTACGGTCAATGGTGAATTATCTATTATGAGTTATCAGTGGTGAGTAAATTGTCAATATTTGACAGGATGCATGCCACTTTCCTTGACTGACATTGTTGGACTTTTTCCTATTTCTATACGAATCCCTAATTGTATGAGTTATGTATTTTTTTTAATATAATATAAACTATAGAGAATACATACAGGAAACTGAAAAGAAAACTCCCTCCCTTTATTATTGAGGAAATTGAATTATTATTTATGTATACCTGTACAACACATATTTAGAGAGTAGTTTTCGAAATATCTTTTATTATATATAGTTATAATTGTAATTAGATTACCCAAATCCTTTGTATGATCTATCAACCAAAATTTTAAGACTATTAAACTAAGGCTATACACCATTCAATATAACTTTATAAAGTACAATGTTACAAATATGGTACTTTTTCTTTTTCATATTCTTGAAATCACATTTGATATTTGTAGATTTCCAATCACCTCCTATAGTGTGAATTACACTAGACATTAATTAGTGGCGTTTCGGGTGGATTTAGAATTTAACAAGTCAATAATTATTTATATATTAATTATCACTTTTGGTGTATGTGCAACTTGCAATAAATTATCCTGATATTTGGTGTATGTGCAATCAAACTGCACTTTTATTAAAATTATAAATATTATAATTGACTAACTCATTGACTATTAGTATTAATAGTTGATCGGTAGTAAGAAGGGTAATAAAATAATTCTACAGTTAAAAGTTTTTTAAAAAATATAATAACAATGGTTCATATTTTATAAAAAAAATTATAAAAAAGGTATAGAAATAATTTTTTTTTTTTTTTTTTTTTTTTGAGGAGATCTACGAGCCCAGTTCTCTTCCAAAGATGAGCGGCTTCTGGAAAATATCTAGAAACCCATATCTCCCCCAATCTTCTTTCTCATTTGTTTTTCTTCAATCATAATCAGTCGTCATCATCAACTTCACTCAATCATCATCTTCTTTTGTTTTTCCTCTCAATCATCATTATCAGAAAACTCCACCATCTTCAGCTTCATCTCCATCTCCAATATCATCACAAACTCATCAATTTTTTCATAATTTCATCTTCATCACAATCAACCAACCAACACAAGATAATTAATTTCACAAACTTCATCTTCATCAAGTAAAATAATTCCACAAAAAAAAAAAAAGTAACTGATTGCTCCATATAATGGAGCTCGATCTAGAGATAGAGATCACTCCATCTACATATCTCTCTTTCTCTTTTTTTTAATAAATAAATATACTTTAAAATTATAAATTGACACTTTGGGTTAGGGGTAAGTTAGATATTTTATGTCGTTTGATTGATCAACGGGTAAAACTAACCGTCAGAGAGTTAATTTAAGGTATTTTCCTATAATTTTAAGAGGTATTATAATTTGTGCCCCTACATTTTAAAAATATATCGTTTTACTCCCTGCTTTTAAAATATTCATCATTTTCCCCCCTACTATTAAAAAAATTAATTTAACCGTTAACTCTCAAGGAAAAAATGGTAATTAACTATTAATCTGATAAGAAATATTATTATTTGCCCCCTAAGATTTGAAAAAAAATATTATTTTATCCCTACTTTAAAAATATTTATTATTTTTCCCTTACAATTAAAAAAACTAAAATACATGTTTCAAAATATATACCCTTAATGAAAACTATAAATAACTATTATATTCTTAATATATTTAAATAAAAAATAAAAAATCATTAAATTTATTAATAAAAATAAAAAATTTAAAATACCTCATATTATTATCATCCTCATCATTCACCTCTAAAACAATATAAAAATATAATAAAATATAATAAATAAAATCATTTCTCTTTCTCCGGATTAGTATTGGAGATGAATAGAAATGATAATAGGTAATTGGCTTAGGATTTGGTGCTAGGGATAGATAGTGATGACGATGGACAGACAGAAATGATTTTATTTATTGTTTATTTTTTTATGATAATGAATAAGAAGATAAAGATATTTTATTTTATTTATTGTTTATTTCTCGTTCTCCGGTTTAGTATTGGAGATTAATAGCAATGATGATGGATAATTGGCTTAGGGTTTGGTGTTAGGGATAAATAGTGATAACGATGGATAGACAGAAATGATTTTATTTATTGTTTATTTATTTTTATTTTTTTATGATAATGAATCAGAAGATAAAAATATTTTATTTTTACATTTTCAGATTCTTTTTAATTTGAGACATTTTAAATTTTTTATTTAATAAATTTAATTGTTTAGTATTATTATTTAAATATTTTAATGGGATGATAGTTATTTATAGTTTTCATCAAAGTCATAGCAGATACATTTTTATCCACTAAATTAACACACACACACACACACACACACACACACACACACACACACACACATATATATATATATATATATATATATATATATATATATATATATTGGAGCATATATTTTAGTTTTTTTAATTGTAGGGAGGGAATAAGGAATATTTTAAAAGTATGGGAAAAATGATATTTTTTAAACCTCAGAGGGCAAATAATAATATTCCTTATCAAATTAATAGTTAATTATTATTTTGTACTTGAGAGTTAATGGTTAAATTAGTTTTTTTAGTAGGGGGGAGACAAGAGGAAAATGATGAATATTTTAAAAGCAGGGGATAAAATGATATATTTTTAAACCTCAGAGGGAAAATAATAATATTCCTAATTTTATTAAAAGTGTAGTTTAATTATACATAAGGTGTATTCAATTTAGATTTTGAATGACTTTTAATGACTTTTTTTTAAGTGAATGACTTTTATAGAGATCATAGATTTCTAATGACTTTTATAAACTTTGTAAGATTTATGAACGACTTTCGCAGACTTTTATAAACTTTTATTTAAGTGACTTTGATAGACTTTGATAGACTTTTAATGACTTTATTAAAAATACTTTCATAGACTTTTATAAAGTTTCATAGACTTTTGTGGACTTTAATTAACGTTTAAAATTATAAATAAACTAGTAGTTAATTTCACTATAACATTTAATTTTTATTTAGCAATAATCATTTATAGGTATTGTTAGGAATTTAACCACATAATTATGACACAAAAAAATAGAGTCAAATAGATAACCAAAATACTAAGTTTTTTTTTAAACATTTATTATTCATCATATACTTGATGTCTTTAATTAAAAAAAAAAATCTCTATTATTATCAATAAAATAAGGTCTGAACATGAAAAGACGAAAATAAATAAATAAATACATTATATCAATCCATTCAAATTTTATATGTTTATAATTAAATTATTTAAGTTGTTTATAGGGCGAATAATGTAACGCCCCTAATTTTTCATAATTATGAAAAGTATTATTATTAATTATTATTAAGCATGCAACAGTCAAGTATGTGATTTAACTTTGTGAAAAATATATATTTGGTATATGGTGTATAAACGAATAGTGATTTTTAATCGATTTAACTCCTATTAGAGATATTATTTTCATTGTGTATTTGGATCATAATGGGTCCAATTGAATATTGGTGAAGTCAATTTGGTGATTGGATAAGTGTGGAATATTTTTGGAATATTATTGAGATGTAATGTGATTAATGGGTTAGTTTGATATTTTAAGGATGATTGATAAATCACATGTAATTAATTGTAAAGTTGTTGTTATTTTAAGATTTTAATAAGTTTAAGAGAGCAAATTGCAATTGTTGAGATATATATATATATATATATATAATATATATATATATATATATATATATATATATATATATATATATATATAAAAGCTTGACAAGTGGAATTCCACTTGTTCAAACCATAAAATACAAAAAAATAAAAGTCAAAAAAAAAAAAAAAAGAGGGCTATTCGACTGAAGAGGAGGAGGAGGAGGAGGAGGAGGAGGAAAAAAGTGTTGGAAAATTATCCAGGTTCGGTGTACACTAGTTTTAATTTTTTCCAGAATATTCGGAATGATCGAATTTTATTAATTTTGAATTATTTGAATTATATTGAGTAGAATTTATAGTTTGAAATTGATTTTGGATTGATTTGAATTACGTATTTTCGAAATATAGTTTATATCCAAATATTGATTGTGAATAATATTACGAATTAATTTTAATATGTTATGATTTTATTATTGAGATGTGAAATATCATTGAAAGTGATTTGGAATATATTATTTTGTGAAATGTATAGAAAAAGTAAATTTGGGGCATTTTGATTTAATATGGATTTACGAAATATATTCGAATACGATTTTGAATTGATTTAATGCAATTATTGGTTTCAGAAATATATTTGAATATGATTTTGTATATTTCCTTTGTATGAATATTGATGAAATTTAGATTTCGTAAATAAGTATATCGATTTGGATTAATTGAAAGTTGAATTTATTTATAAAAGAATGATCTGTAAATTTGTATTGTGAAATTGAAATTTTGAAATCGAATCTAAATGAAAATAAATGAGTTGATATTGAATTTGAGAAATCATACTATGAAAGGCCTATGATACATATGAACATAGATATGAATATAGGAAATTGACATGTCAATTAGGTTCAATTAGCAGTATTGCATTGAGATTTCTAAGATGTTGATGATTATGATACCTAGGGGTGAGCACCAAACTCAACCGAACCGCGAAACCAGCGAACCAAACTGAACCATACGGTTTTGGTTCGGTTCGGCGTGGTCCATTGGTTCGGTTCAGTTTACTTTTTGTGGAACCAAGTAATTTGGTTCGGTTCACGGTTTGGAGCCCCAAACCGTGAACCGAACCAACAAGCCAACCACAAATAAAAAAAAATTAAAAATTTGAAAACCAGTCAAACCAACTCACGTGGTAGGGACAGCCGGACAAGGTAAGTGGGTAACACAGTCATTTCAATATTTTTTTTTTTAAAAGCACTCATTTCAATATTTTATTTGCACTAGTCACTCATTTACATTAAGAGATTGCAATTTTTTATTTCCTTCAGCTTCACACGTACCGCACTGCAGCCCCCAGCTTCCTTTCACTTCGCAGTTTGCATGCAGCCACGCAAAACACCGCTCCTCGCACGTCTTGCAGTCGTACACATCGCCGTCACACCATCCATCGTCCACCTCCACACAACGGAATTCGATAAGTAGTTATTGTTTACTAATTAATTTAAATACTTGAATATATTGTTATTTGATATTGTTTCATTTTAACAAATACTTTGCTTTTTTTTTCTTTTTACTTAGATCTTGTAAAGTTGTCAGAATTAATGTCATTATTAACAACGATAGATGGAGAAGGGATATCGTACTGAGCACTTAAGCAGTCAAGTACTGAAGACTTTTATTTTTAATTGTTATTTATACTATGTTATTTTATTTTATGTATTATTTTTGGACTATGAATTATATTTGGACTTATTTGTCAACTATTATTGATTTATTTCTATAACTTTATTCCGATTATTATAATGTATTTTTGGACTGTTCAGGTTTTGGATTTGTGTATTTTTTTAAATTATATTTTTATATAAAAAATTGAAGGTGGTGTTTGATATATTACTAATGTTTGATTTATTTTACATTTTAACATAATTGATTTTGTATTTTGGATTGATTATTGGATTGAATTTGTATTTTTTAGAATAAAAATTAATCATATTTGGATGTAAAAAAATTAAAAACCCATTATTTTTTTTATGGCCCAATAGGCCCACAAACCAATCAAACCGAACCGAACCAAACCGGTTTGGTTTTGTTCGGTTCACTATAATCCCGGTTCTCGGTTCGGTTCATTTTTTTTAAAACCGTTCACGGTTCGGTTTTTGTCAGTTTGACCCAAAATCGAACCAAACTGAACCATACCCACCCCTAATTGATACCACTCTTTGAATTATGTGTAGCCACCGTTGTGGACGGTCCTAGAGTGAAGACATTTCCGTTAGGCAGTCCCCGCAGGGTCCGATTTCGAAAATGATACATGTATAAGGATACCATTTCATGCTAAAATGGGAAACCCGACTGTATGTAATTCAGCGAGCAGTCCCCGTTGGGTTCCAGTGCTGAACAACTCATAATCCAGTTATGAAATTATGTTATGTATGTCAGGAGCCCGATATGAAAATAGAAATGTGATTTGAATTGAAACGTAATTTATTTTGAAAAGTGATTTGAGATTATTAGTGAAATTATGAAATTGATATGTTATTTAAAAGTATTTGACTTAATTTGAGCCCCATAGTTGAATATTTATTTGTTATTTATATTTCTGATAAATTGATAGAAATTGTTATAGTATTTGTAAATTCAGTTTTGTGTACACCCACTAAGCAATATGCTTAGCGTGTTGAGTTTTTCACGCGTAGGTAAAGGAGGTTCCAAAGAAGTTAAAGACTGAGAAAAGTTGAAACTGCAGAAGCAAAGACCGGAGTCACATCATTCCTGTATATTTGGGTAGCTATTTTGCATTTAGCATATATATTTTAATTAGCATGCATATACAGTAAAAGTTTGTAAACATGTGTAAAAGTTTGGTTTTGTCCATATTTCTCTAAATGATTATATTGAATGAAAATATGAGATTTATTATTTTAGAATTGATATTGATTATATATTTTGAAGAAATGATGGGAGAAGTCGCATTGAATTTGGAAAGGTTCGCAAAATGATTGAAATGAAATTGAAGTGTAGAATTTTGATATATTATGATTTTATTGTAAATAGGTTTTTGGAAAGTAAGAAAAACAGAGGAAACTCTGACGAAATTTTCAGAAATTTAATTGGGTCATTATTAAAGTTTACGTTTTAATTTTAAAAGTATGGTTTTATAAAAGTGAAGTAGAGATTCCAGTATACGGTAGCGCTCCCTGATTCGGTCTGAGCGGATTGGGTCAGGGGGTATTACAAATAATTATATATAATATTTGACCTAATTTTTCACTTGTCTATTACTAATGCATTTTAGATTTAAAAAAATATAAATTTTTAACTTATTCTTTAATCTTGAAAATATCAAAGTTGAATTTTATTTTGTAGCTTTGTTAAGTGCTAACAAAATACTTTAAGTCTTGAATAACGAAAAGATATAGTATATATTCAGAAATAATCATTCGATACTTTTTTTTTTCTTTTTACTTTAAGCACTATTTTTTCTATCGTGTCAGAAATATTTATTAATTTTTAAATTATTTTTCGTCCGCATAATAGGTTGTAAGGTGATTATAATTTTTTTTAAATTATTCTTTTCGAATAATATGCTCAATAGCAAGTGATAATAAAAATTGTCAATAATTATTTGTTAGAAAGTCTTCAAAAGTCTTTCAGAAAAGTGGGAGAGAAATTTTGAGTATTTTTGTGAAGAATTGTCTACAAAAATCTATAAAAGTCTAGTATTTTTAAAAGTCTATGAAAGTCATTGATATTTTGAATACCCCGTGACTTTCGTAAACTCTTAAAAAGTCTATATTGAATACCTCATGACTTTTATAGACTTTCTTAAAGTTGTTAAAATTTTAAATTGAATACCTCATGACTTTTGTAGACTCGTTAAAAGTTTAGATTGAATATCACATGACTTTTGTATACTTTTTTTAAAACCTATAAAAATTTATATTCAATACACCATGATTTTTATAAACACTTCAAAATTTTTTATTGAATATACCCTAACTTTTTAATTGAATACACCAAAATATTATAATACTTTATTGTAATTTGCATTAAAATTATTGAGAGGAAGAATTCTTTTATTTCAAAATGCTAGAAACTGTGTAATAAGAGTCGTCGTAAATGAAATCAGTTCTTCCACAAGAAAATCTTATGTAATTTTCAAGAGCCATTGCTAATTTACTATAAGGCAATAAATCTACCGATGAAATAATGAAGGAAATAATACTAACTAATCCAAAATAATAATTTAAAAATCAATGTGTCAAATCATTTATATTATATACATTACTTTACCGATAACAAAATGTTTTCTAATTTCTTGTAAAGTTTTTTAGTTTCCTAGACTTGGAAGTCTGTTTGGTGGTGACAAAGAAAACAAAGAAAACCCAAGAAAATGGAGTTCAGTGGATAGAGAAAATCATATGAAATGGCAGATGTTAGTAATATATGAAGAGAAAAGAGAGATTAGAGAAGAGACAGACACCTACTCAAATTTTGAGCCTTGAAGCCTGCTAGTGTGTAAAAGAGCTTATGTGCAAATTTATAAGTAAAAGTGAGAGATATCATGTATAATGTTAGGAGTAGGCACATTAATCAAACTGACCCTAATCAAATCGGACCGAACCAATTAGAGGGTGTTATTTTCAGTCATGAGTTATGGGTCTTGGGTGTTTGGTTATTCTCTTTAATAACCGAATAAAAATCGGTTATGGATCGATTATGGGTAGCCAAAACTGTAACTGATCCATAACCGAACTATATAAACAAAAAAGAAAAATGCTAACCCATTTAGTATTGGGTATCAAGTATCAATTATACAAAAAAAAAGTATTAAACTCAAAAAATTATAATATAACTCAAAAGATATCCAAATTTGATATTCGTCCAAAATATATGGACTCATTAACTTATAAATATATAAACAATTGGTTAAACAAAAACAAATTGATTTATGGCCCAAAAAATCTACTTAAGCCCATATACATAGTTTAGGCCTAAGATGGCCCAAACCGAGATAGCCAAACCGAACCGAACCGAACCTTTACGGTTTGGGTAATTTTGGTTATTCACATAAAACCCACCATGTTTGGTTAACTCAATTGATAACAAAAAAAAAAAAATTGGTTTAGTTCGGTTATGGGTAAAACCGAACCAAACCAAATTTTGTCCACCCCTATATAATGTAATGTACTTAGTGCAGTATAAGTAAAAGTGTCTTACAAATATATTATACAAAATAGATTAAAATAAAAATAAATAATACTGAACTTATCTAAAATTTAGTTAAATTATATTTATAATCAAAGTTTACAGAAACTTACACTGAACTCTCCTAACGTTAAGGTTTAACCGTTAAAAAGTATATTTGAACTTTCCTTGATTCGCAATCATATGGGATCTCTCGTTTTTTTCTTCTACCTTTTTATTTTTTTTTAAATGTCAACTCCGTTTTTTTAGCAGTTAAACTTAAATACAGGGAAGTTCAGCATAAATTTTTACAAATATTAATTATGAGTATAATTCAATAAATGTTAAATAAGTAGTGTTACTTGTTTTTGAAACATTTGATCATACTATTTAAAACGAAACATTACTCAAACAATTACTCATCAACCAAATGTTTGCAATACAACTATTCGACCGCTGATAATTAACATGTTTTTGCTTATTTTCTATTATTATGTCATCGACATTAAAATATTAGTAATATAAAAAAAAAAAAAACAAAAAACCGATGCAGTACTTTTAACGCGGTATCTTGCGTTCCTCGTGGCCTCTGGAATTTATAATTTATCTGAACTGAGACATCACTTCACCATTCCATATTATTTTTGTTGGTAGTATCATTTTTAGAAAAATAATCTAGTAAAGGAAAATGGTACAGCTGGTGCCATATAATTAAAATCATTTAAATTAATAAGGTACCGTTTAATAGAATTTTTACTTTAAATTTTTAATTTTTTTTAAAAAAAATTTATAAAAATGATATATTTTAATTTTATTTAAAATACCTTTTAAAGTTTAAAAATTTTTATATAAAAATATCTAAATACTCTTAAAAAGGCTTTTGAACTCAAAAAGTTAAAAATAAATTTTTAAAATTTCTGCCAAATAGATTCTAAGATGATTGGAACTTGAGAAATATTTTCAGCTTTAAAATATTCAACATGCGTTTGCATAAATTATTTATCAATCCATTTTGGTTGAAGAGAGAGATACAGGAAAACTGGCATCTCACTCTTTCAGCTTTAAGTGCAAGTGGATTGGCATTAATTTGACACCTGATCGCCCCAAAATATACGAAGAATCTCAAATAGACCCTCAATTGTTTATGAAATTTTCAAATTTACCCTCTTAATTAGAAAATCAGCACACAAATCCCTGTCATAGTCACCGTTTAAAAACGAGTCAATTAATGATCGGGATTTTGTTGATTTCAAAAGCCGTGAGTAATTATTTAGAAAATCAGCACACAAATCCCTGTCATAGTAACCCTTTAAAATGGCAACTACGAGTCTACGAGTCAATTAATGATCGGGATATTTTGTTGATTTTCAAAAGCCATGGGTAAATTATTTGGAAAAATTTATTTTGATCCCTAAATAATTAGTTTTTTATTTTAATAATATTTATATTTTTAATTCACATTACCTTTAAATTATTATACATTTATTAATTTAGTCCCTCCATTAAAATTATGTTAATTAGATTTAACGGTGCAAGGAATATTTTAGTTTTAAAACATGTTAATATAGATATATGTTCCTCTTATTTTTAACATATGTAATTAAATAAATAAAATCTTAAAAAAATGAATAAATAAATAATATAAAAGAAATAAATTAACGAAACAATTGTAAAAAATATTTAAAATATATGTATGAAAATAATATAAACTAATAGATTAAAAAATAAATTATTTTAATTTTCAATTAGCTATTCTTGTGTAATTATAATTAAATTTTTTAAATTTATTAAAATTTTATATTTTGATATTTAATTAATTAAGTAGTTATTTTTAATCTTTTTATAGTATTGTTAAGGATTTTTTTAAGTATTTTATTGAAAAATAAAATTATATGATAGGTAAATTTGTAAATTTGTACTAGGTATGAGGGTAAATAAGTCTTTTAAGATCAATATTATAGGTAAAACAGTCAAATATTAATCATTTTTTGGTTTGACCATTAAAATTCGTTATTAAAATGACTAAATTGATGGATTTCTAATAATTTAAGGACCATGGTAATAAAAATACAAACATCGTTAAAAAAACAATAAAAAGCTAATCAGTTGGGATCA
>QUWJ01001929.1:0-14490 GCA_003430845.1 Xanthoceras sorbifolium
TTAACACCAACCGTCCAGTAATGCTAGTTTTATCAAGTTATAATCATCTCCACGTGAAGATTCTTTATTTGAGTTTTACAAATTAGGTAATATATCATTGTGGATTTTAAAATGTTTTGGTTAGTTCTACTTAAAATTTGAAAATTTACAATACTTTAACCATTTATAGATAATGGAATTCACGTGTTCATGTTTTGTTTTATTTAGGTTTTGGAATGTTACAATTTAACCATCAACCGCCCAGGTTTTAATCATCCCCACGTGAATATGCTTTATTTGGATTTTGTAAATTAGGTAAGATATCTTGTAGATTTCAAAATGTATTAGTTACTATATTTAAAATTTAATAATTTACAATATTTTAACCATTTATGAGTAATAGAACACATGTCATCTTTACGTGAAGATGCTTTATTTGGATTTTACAAATTATGTGAAATATCTCTTTGGATTTCAAAATGTTTTAGTTCCTATATTTCCTTAAATGCACCGTAGTAATTCTCTTATAAATTCAGCTATACCTTACTCTTAAACCAAAAATAATAATAATTAGAATTCTTTCATTAACAATGGAAGTCGATTTAGGGTTGAAGTTATTAGAGATCTTAGAAATGGGCGGCATGGGAAATGGGAGCATCACATCCTCTTCTAACAGGTGAGAGCATTGCTATTTTGTTAAACAATACTATTAAATTATTATTGTGATTATCTAACCATCTACTGAATTCTAAGGCAATACTGTTTGCGCAGCCTTTCATTATTATTATTATTTCTTTGTTGCATCAACATATTTGGATGGTGATTCAAATGCATGTTATGTCATTGAATGTTTAAGAGAATATAAATCTTTAAAAATTGCAGAGTTTTCTTGATGAATTTTATGTATTCACTTACTGAAATTGGAGCGTGTTTGTAGGTGCTTGTATAAGTGAAACTTCACCATAATACTTATCTGTATTGTCGGAAAATGGTGAGGAGATAAACCGCTTGAAAGGGATTGACCATAAAGGCAATCCATAGAAGAAGAAGGTGATCGACACATCCATTCATAGCTCAAATGGTTAATGCATCTTCCTTGTACCTTAATGGCGAGAGTTCAGATCCTATCATTATAGATAGTTAATATTTGAGTCACGTGTAGTAATTGATCTCGACAGGTCACGATATATTTATAGTGAATATTGTAATTGTCCAATTTAAAAAAAAAAAAAAGAACAGGATGGGGAGGGTTGGACTATCAACTATATTTTGGTTGTTTACTTGTTGCTAGTTTTCCTTTAGATGATTATTGGACATTTTTTCATCATCCAACTTGATGATGCTTAAATCCCGTAAATTTTGTATTAAACTTTTATTTTACAGTGTACAATAGTCTCCTTATCAGAGTTTGAAGAACAATTCTTTTATTTTTATTATTATTATTATTTCAGATTTTTAACTAATTAACTTGGACAACATCATATGGTATTTCAACAATCAAAACAATTGAAAGATCCCTACCCATTATTATTCCACTTAACATATACATGAACTCTTGAAGAGAATCAAAATTAACAGAGTTGTTATAAATACATCAATAAAATTGTATTGCTTTCTTGGTTAAAATATACAAGAATTCCTCAAACTTCTGTGATTTACACAGGCTGGTTACCTCCTTTGTAAAGGCATCTTGAGTAGTGTCTACAGTGTTACTATCATGAAATGATAATATTAGACAACCTCTCAACAAAAAGATTATAATTTTGATCCCTATCTAACATACTTATTCTAACATACTTTGAGCTAAAACCAAAGTGCCTCCCACTTCTTGTCAATATTTTCTTGCCCCTGAGGAAGCTTTCACAGTCATCTATCTCTTCTTGCTCGCATTTCAGCCACGCGAAAGCTGCAAGAATACGATATAAAGAATTGGTAGTTGTGACTACATTTGAGTCTGCAGACAAGAAAACTATAATGAAGAAAATGGTTCAAGTGAATGGTTGTTACCGGGTTGAGGCTTGAAGTCTCGACCAAGAAATGTGCAGAATTGCGGGGGGAATTCTGGCACGCTGAATAGACCGCTCTTTTGCACTGCCATTCTCAGTTGCTTCCACCTCGTGGCCATTTGACGGTGGTTGAATTCGAAGAAGCACTCGCCTTCACTGCTATTTGGTTCGCAGCTGTTAGATAAAACTTTCAAAACCTTCGCTGCTCGCAGCTGGGAATCCTTCGATACCCCGATGGTGTTGAGCTCTATGTATTTTGTCATTTTCTTTGCAACTTCTGTGTCTTTAACAAGAGCCCAACTGGGAAGATAAAGGATTCAAAGTATTTTAGAAATACAACAAAATGCATCACTCTTTCTTTATGTTCTTTTTACAGTCAATGTTCTACACTCAAAACACTTTATGCTGCTGATAACCTTTATGTAGCAAAACCATTGTGTCAAGTTCAAATAGTTATCTATTTACATTGGCTGAGTGTGTCCAAGTTCCTACATCAAAATATGTCTTGCTCACTTGCATCATCTTTTACAATCAGGAAAATCCATAACATAAATTCACAAATAAAAATCAAGACTCAAACTAAAAACAGATAGTGTTATATAGTTTTCTCTTAGTAATAATAGTGTGTGATCATACTTACCCAATTCGCATCCCAGCGTGACCAGTGCTTTTTGAAACAGTGAACAGCATAAGATCATGGTCTGCAGGAAAGGATATAGAAGTATATTGTGGCCAATAATACGCGAGGTCATGAACCAATATCCCCTCACTGCGATTCACCACAGATTGTCTTACGAATCCATCAGGGTTGTTTGGGGAAGTGACTAGTTCAATGTACGGTCCATCCTTTTTGAAACTGTGAGCATCACCAGCCCATTTATATAGCCCAGACTTGAGACAGTCGGTAATGGAAGGATAGGACTGCAAGTAATTAG
Organism: Xanthoceras sorbifolium; assembly: GCA_003430845.1. NCBI lineage: Eukaryota > Viridiplantae > Streptophyta > Magnoliopsida > Sapindales > Sapindaceae > Xanthoceras > Xanthoceras sorbifolium. The sequence continues at coordinate 2,921 of QUWJ01001929.1, forward strand.
CAAAATCAATGTCAAAACGCACATGTCGCAAAGGTTTAAACATCCAGCAGATACATGATTACTAAACAAGAAATTGATTTTTTTTTTTTCCTGTTTTTACAAACTGGACATGTACTTAATGTTGATGTCTAATAATCAGCCCTGTCCAAGTTCTAAATCAACAAAATACATCCCCTTGGCGGGTCATGACTTTGTTCAAGTACATATTGTTATTATATTATACTCTTGTTAACAAATATGAAAGTACAAAGAATACGTGAATAACCATATGCAACCTAGACTTTTTTATACAGTATGCCACATGGAGATATGTATCATTTGTGCCTGTACACCTGCAGATGTGCGCACACGAGAGAGCAGACCAAAATGTAAGAGTTGTAATATAGAGGGACAGGGAGACAAAACTATCATGCTACTAGTAGTTTCTTCTGCAAATATTTAAGAGAAACACCAAACTAACAATAAAGCCACATAGCTATATGTACTTTAGATGCACACAAATTTAAAAGAACACGCATGCATTTTAAGAGATCCTCCATGTTGATGCTTCCTAAGAAAACAGCATATCCTAATATCATTGCAGAACAAGGAGCTTTGATTTCATTTACTAGCTAATATGTCCGAGTAGAGTAGTGACTTCCTAGAATATTAAATTTTCAAGAAGATCAAAACGTGAAAACTGGTTTATGGACAGAATAAAAAACATATAATATATCATCACACTCACAGAGTAGAAAGGTGCTGCAGAAACCACACTAATGGGTTCCAACGCATCCTGCGGAGACAAAGCATACAAGGCAGCCTGGAAGAGCTGTGTTGAACCCGTCCCAACAACTAAGTGACGATTTTCTGTTATTGCATTCCCGACCACTCTGTGCAATCTAACAACTTCCTTAGCAAAATCAGGCTCCAAAAACCAACATATGTTACTGACATCAGAAAAGTAACTCAGGGATTGCCACCCAGGAATCACAATTGTTGTTTTATCACCCACTTGTTGCCAATATTTTTCATACATTGTCGGATCCCCACTGCATTGGAAAAAAAACATAAGTAACATGACATCAATAAAATCTAGTTTCACATTAAATTTTCAAACAAAGTATAATATGTTCTCTTTATGTTATTCACTACCCTCATAACCATAAACCATCATCAGTCTTTGTTGTTAATGATATGAATCAGTATGACCATGATAATAGTCTAAATTGTAAAAACTGTCAATGCAGTGGGATTCTTAAATTCCATGAGGACTAGTTATGGGAAGGAAGCATTGGCGGGTCCCAATATATCACAAGATCAATGATTAGATAGATATGTGACATATGTATGCATGGCTCACATCAGTTCAACATAATAACTATTTGCAAACACCAAGAGATCAGCTAGAGATGGGCTTGTAAATGGCCGGACCCCACACAACACAAACACGAGTGATAAATCCAACAACCCCCCCCAGTTTCCATAGCCCTCTCCCCAAAAAAAAAAAAAAAAAAAAACTAAAAAAGCTATAATTGGAGATAGGCGGCCAAAGTTCTCAGATCTCACTATCTCAGACAAATTCTTTAATCTTTAGATCTTCCCAAAGGCCAAAAGGAGGTCTGCATATTGTGTGTATCAAGAGATATGGCCCCCACTAACATGCATTTTTTATTTATTTATAATTTGGGTTGTCACAAACATGCATCCAACTTGATAACACTATACTAAGTTCTAACATGCACCTTGGGGGTCTCTCCAATTTGTCATAGACTGTATGTTTTTTGTGAAAACTGAGGTCCACAAACTTAGGTAGACATTGATGGTGCCTAGTCAAAATGTCAAATGAGCACCATGTATGGTGCACGTTACAATCTAGCTCTACTACACAAAAACTAATTTAAGCACCATCCCTCAACTTGGGAACAGAGAGAAGACAAAAGTAGCCATCAAGTACCCAAAAAAAGGAGTTACAACACTAACATGGCACAATAGAAAATCCCAACTTTACAAATTATGAAGTGTTGTGAGTTGTGACCTGTCTTTGTCAATCCTGGCAAAGACAACATTATTATGGCAACAGCAATGACACTGGGAAACGTTAACTTTTTAGCGCAAGTTAGGGGATTCCAGCAACTCACTACAATAAAATTTTTAGTAAAATATCTATCACATTTCGCCTTTCAACTTTTTACATGGAAATGACACTAAACACCCTTGAGGTACGAATATCAGTAAATGACAATTGACCCACACGTGTTGACTTTGAGAGGACAGTTGATGAAATTTCAATGAACTTCAAGGATTGGTTTAGATATTGTACAGAAAACAAAAAAAACAACAGAAACAAAGAGTGTTTACTTGGTTTACAAATCAAACACTTACTGGTCGAGATTGATAACTTTTTCCCCGCCATCTTCAGCTTCAATGCGAGTATTAGCAAACGAAGATGATGATGAAGAAGAAGAAGAAGACAGATGTCTGTTATTGCTAACGTGCCCCTTTGCAAGCTCTTCTTCTTGTGACCAACTGTTGAGGATCTCCTTTTCGCTCAAATTCATGACCCTCAAAATCAAGCTCACATTCAAGGCAATAGACACCAGCAACAAGTGCTTCAATGAAAAAACACGAAAAATCTTCTCCATCTCCCTCAAAAATTTTGTAACCAGAGTGCCAAAACAAAGCATGAACCTTCCTCTTGCAGCAGTAGCAGCTTGTAATAGTTTTATAAAAAATCTGAGGCAGTGCCAGAGAAACCCCCCCAGACGATAATAAAAAAACAATAAACGGTTGATGAGACGTAAATGGACACAAAAATCTTTGTCGTGTGGTGAGTATTTGAACTAAACTAATATAAAGCAGTCAAGAGAAAGCACTATTGGAGCTGAAGAAGCATCTGATAAATAATATCTAGGGCTCTTAAAGAGACTGTTTTGTGCATGGAAGATGGGTTTATACTTGGATACTTTTCAATATAAATATAGCAAAAACAAAGGACAATCATGCACTGAGAAAACATCAAAAACTACCATTGTTTATTGAGCTTTGAGTGACAGAGCGACATCAACACATATACAGTAGCATTTCTTCTTCATTCTTCCCAATAAAATGATTTTTTTTTTAAAAATAAAAAGGGAAAATAAAAAGCTAGTATTATTATAGCAGATAACAATAAGATATATAGGGAGTAGAGCACCATAAGCACTTCCGACAAGATATTTATTTCTCAAGAATCAAGAAATCCCACAGCGATTTTACTGGAAAACTCGCAGCTTTCCAACGCTAGATCTTTGAGAAACAAAAGAAAAAAACAAAAAACAAACAACAAAACTAAAGGGTGTTAAATTCACTGTTCTATATTATTATTATGTATACATAATTAGTATTATAAATAGACAGAAGTATGAGAAAGCTGAAAGCACTTGTATGTTTAGAAGCGCGAGAAAAAATGGAGTTTGCTATGGTTGGCACAAAGCTGCTTTTCACTTCCAGCACAGTTTTTCATTTTTCAGCATTGCTTTTTCTTTTTTTGTGAATAAAAAAAATAAAAATAAAAGTATTGCCTTTTTCTTTTCTTTCTCTCTGCTCACTTTTCTCTTCTGTATTTATTTTTAAACTAATTACACTCATATCCCTTAGGTTTGACCTTATTACACTCTCTGGTAATTTTTATTTTTTTATATAAATATTTCCTTAAAAAAGTTTACTAAATGATTAACTAATTGAAAAGTTAATATGTTGTGAAAAAAAACCATTCTACTTTTAATATTTTATTTTATTTAATATTTTATTATTTTTAATAATTATTTAAAATTAATTATATATAAAAATAATTTTTTTAAAAATAAAAACAATTATATTGTTCATCTTCTTCTTCGATTAAATTTCAATAATAACTAAATTTTTTATATCTTCTTCTTCAATTAAATTTCAATAACAACCAAACGTTATTTAATAATCAAAATATGAGAACAATAACAAATTAATTCAAACAAAACAAAAAACCAATAAAAAATAGTTGTTCAAAGAAAATAAAAACCTCCATTGAAGGAGCGTCAAGCTCCTTCAACGGAGCACGAACCAAGCTTGCACTTCTCAAATCGCCACATGAACGTGAATCTCCTTCCCTCTCTTTAAAATAGGTACATCTCTACAAGTCCTTAAATCACATGGAAACATATTCACATTAGGCTTCACACCACCAAGCCACAACAACTTTTGATATAAACACATTCCAAAGCACAAATCAACACATTTCAAGAGAACAAGTCTTTCTCACACATACCAGGCACAAGTCTTTTTCTTGAACACATACCAGGCACAACACATACTGTTAAAACACAAACATACCCGGTAAAACATTACCGAATCTATCATCTTCAATTGACCAAATCTGGTAACCAAAAGAAAAGAAAACTCACAAACAATACCCATCTCTAGTACTAGGCCCTTACCCAAACGCACAAATGTCTTCATCTCTCTTAAAACTCAACTCACTCAAATGGTCTGATTCCAATGGAGAATATTGCGATTTGAGGGGGGAATTTGCTGCGACAACAGATGTAGGAGATGGAGGGGGATGGCTGAGTGATGCGCTGATGAGGGAGGGAGATGGTCGGGTGATGCAGCGGCGAAAGAAGGAGGGAAAAGAGGGAGGGTGATCTCCATTTGAGACGAAATCTCCATTGAAAATCTGGTGAGATCGTACTTTTTCTTTTTTAAATATTTTTTATTAAATAAAATATATATTTTTATATATTTATAATTAAAAGAAGAGTTTGCCTTTACTACAATAAGTTAACGTTACCTTTTTAGTTAGTCAACCGTTTGGTCAACTTTTTTTAGAAAATATTTGTGTAATAAAAACAAAAAATACCAAGGAGTGTAATAAGACCAAAACTCAGGAGTATGAGTGTAATTAGCCCTTTATTTTTATTTTTTTAAGCAAAAACTTATTTATTTCTTCTCTTTTTTAGGGACATTAAAAAAAAAAAAAACAAATGGAGTTTTGATTACGATTGGATCATGTGAACTAAAAAGAGGTAATGAAGATTGGGACGCTGATCTGTGAAGAACATCCGTATCTCTGGTGAATTATTTTCAATATTTTTTATATTTTAACAGAGAACCATCTTTTTAATATTTTTATCGTGATATTTGCTTTAACAGTTAAATACTGTATTTTTGGTAATTCTTATGGCCACCTTTTTTTTTTTTTGGTAATTATCAAATTAATGATTAATTTTTTAACACAGTTTTATTTATTGTTATTTTTGAATCTTAACTTTCTAAAATATATTAATTTGATCATTCTGTGAGTTAACTGTTAATCAAAATTAACGATTCTAGGTGTATTTTTTTTCTTGGGTCAACAGTAATATTTTGGTAAAACAACATATCTACTCATAGTTAAAAATTTTAAATAAATTAAATTAAAAAAATTAATTTTTTTAAAATATAAAAAATTTATATTTTTTAAATTTTAAAAATATACAAAATTTAAATATTTAAAAAAATATTTGATTTTCACTTTTCATTTTAAAAAATATTTTAAATATTTTAAATATTATTTTTTAAATATTAATATAAAATGATTATATTACCCTTCTAACTATTAATAATCTTTTTAAAAAATTTAAGGTTAAAATTATAATTGTGACTCGTTAAAATAAAATTAAGGGCAAATAAGTTTTTTTCCTAATTTTGTGAGATTTGACCGTTAGAAAATTAGTTAAAGGGACAAGAATGCTACATTTTTAAAAAGTTATGGCCTAAAAATATCAATAAACAAACTGAGTAAAAAATTAATAATTTTCTAAAAGTTAGAAATCAAATTGATAATTGCCTTTTGTTTTTCTGAAGTGCATTTATTATTCTTTCTATTATTCAATTTTTGCAGTTTTTTTTTGTTTTTTGTTAATGTAAATTAGGTGTCACATTTGTTCCGTCGTTTTTAATAAGGAAATTAAACTAAAATATTTGATGGTTGTTTTGATTTAATTTTGTATTTTTCTAATCCTTTTATCATATTAAGAATTATTAAGTTTTAAAATTATTGATTTTTATTATGTTATTTTGTTTTTGTGTAGATACTATTCTGGATATTGGTTTGTACAAATTTAGAATTGTGAAGCTTAGATAGGTAACTTATCTAAATGACAAGTGATATAAAAAATTTAAACTAAATTATATTTGATCAAATTAATTCTATCTATTTAAATTACATTCGATGATTGGGTATTCAAATATGCATAATATATATATATATATATATATATATATATATATATATAAAAGACTTCTTAAATTTGGAATCTCAACCTATTATCATATACAATTTTCGATATTATTACGATATAAAACTGAAATTCCGTAAAAATTACATGCGGATTCCATACCTAATAAATTTTTCTATGTATATGCATATACACGCACAAAAGCATTTCTAATCCTTGACCTTACATAAGTACTCCTGTCATTTTTTTTTTTTTATATATATTTTGACTTCTTAAAAGCAGCACTAAAGCTGACTTATTGAGTGATGTAATAACCATAATAAATTGGAGGCATTATTATAATAAAATTAATAATAATAATAATTCAAAGTTTGTGACTGATTAGATCAGAGAATAATAGTGGTTTACTTTCTAAACCATTGTGTTAATTAATTATTCAGAGGTCAATGCACATGCTTTTGTGAAGTATAACCTCAGCCGTTCTTTTGTTGTAGAATGTTCTGTCTAGGTCAATTTTTACCCAAATTCTTCCGTTTAAAAATGTTTAGAACTCTCAAAGTTGAAACCCTACCACACACCACCAACATATATTTTATAAAACATTCCATTCTTTATGAATTAATGATTGCTAGTTCAATGCATGTTAGAATCCAAGTTAGTTCTAAACCAATGTTCAATGCATGTTAGGATAGATCATGTATTAAATATATTGATATCCAATCAAATATGATACCGATCGAGTCAGAAATCTACTAGAACTACCAAGCTAGACTAACCACTAGGAGTCTCCTTATAATTTGTGAGTTTATTAACAATAACGAGACTCGAACACTTATAACGAATGTGAATATAAGCAACGCAATTAAAATAGTGTTGTCTACAAGAATGAAATAAAGATGAAAGGGACGAGACAACTAAATTCCTAATGTACAGATAGCATGGACCTCTAGAGATTCCGGGTCCACCAAGATCAGAGACTATGGAAAAGAAAATTAGGGCATTGAAACCTTGGGACCAAAAAATTAATTGGTGCTTCTGAGAGCTCAGTGATGATAATCTCTCCTCGAGAAGATGCATATAAAAAGAAATCCTCTACTAGACATGGCTTGATCGCTAATATTGAAGCATTCAAGTGGTGATCAGTGTGTGTGCGCCTAGAAAAAGTGGTCCTAAATCTAGCAATAAAATTCTCGAGCCATTAAGGAGATGGTCCTTCTCAACTTGCAACACATGCTAATCATAATTTCATTGCATTGAAGTGGGCATTTTGTCATGTAACAAGGTCCCCCTATTGCGTTTCTGACACGTGAGATGATTTATCATGGGCGTCCAACCCTAAGAAATAGGCCTCCACTGAAGAAGAATACAACAAAATGTACACATTTTCTTTTTCTAGTGCAAGCTCACTTTTTGTTTGAGAAAATCTTCTTCAGCTAGTGCACCCGCGAATATGACAACATTTTCTTATGACACATGTCATATCTTCAGCGATCGAATATATGGTGCACTGAAGATTTTCTCCGGTTGGAGAGGTTTTTGAATGGAGAAGGTTCATAGCTCATGCAACACTGGTGGACCAGTTATATTACTATGGACCAAACCTAAATAACATGATTCGTCTAAGCAATTTGACTAATTCTAAATGAAATAATAGCAACGTCCAACCAACTGAAAATGAAATGACCCATTTAATCTATAAGCTGATATATGCAGACATCAATTCAAGTACCAAGACGATTTTCTACTCTGTAGAAAACAAAGCATGTTGAACTCTGAATTGCATCATCCACTTTTTGAAGAATATATAGGGAAGAGAATGCTAAGATTTTATGAGAATCAAACTGCTTTCGGCTTAAGTCAAGATGTCAAATAATATGAGGACCCCAAATATCAAAACATTGATATCCGAAAAAGTGACAAAGGATCAGCAACCGCGAGATACTTCAGCACTTGTCCATATAAACTTTGGTCAGAATTGGACATGGGCTTTCATCATGTCATATTTAAAGTGAATCCTTAAAAAGGGAACAGGAATTACAAAGATATTGTTCGTTTACCTTTATTTTGCTGGATGAGTTCAAGCTATAATTGCACTTCCCACCAATTCACATGTATCATCGCAATTTTTTAGACAAAACAGGGAATCAAATCAACCAGTACTACCTGAAAATATTTTATAGGAGTAATGCAATTCTGCACAGAGAGTCAGAGACCTCCATCCCATTTCATAACTTATTTGTTGCGATCACAACACAATGGAGACGAAAAATGGACAACATAAATTCATGCATAATATGAGGTGAAAAATGGTTATTCCAAATGTGGTTGATTGATCAACCACACACCAGAATTATTCTAAGGTGACAGATCCACTTAAGATACAAAAAGATTCTGGTAGAATAAAAATGTACTATTTTTATTTTATTTTTTTGCTTTAGAGGCAGGAATTATGAAAAAATAGTGACTGGAGCATTTTCATGTCAACAGTACTCCCGTAGTATACCTTTGAGATAGTTCATGCATGCCAGAAAAAAATACATGGGAATATATGAATACATTGGACACTACTTACAACCACAATCAATGTAAGGCATGTTGATGTCTCATAACAATGTCTAATTTGCATATTAACAAAGACAAATAAGGACACCCCTCAACTGAAGAGTGTAAGTACTGACATGTAGTTCAAAATTCTATACAGAACAGACCAAGCACACAGGTAGTATGAACAGACCAGCTAACCTCATGTTCTGAGGCTCAACTTACCCGTGATTCATCAGCTTGTCCAGCACCGTGTTAAGATCCACTGACTGCCCATTTTCTGTCAGTTTCTTCACTGTTGCTCTCACTGAGTCTCTTCGAAAGCCCATTGCAACAACCTTATCAACAACTTCATCAACCTGTACCCTGTTTGAACTCCCACCGGAAGGTGATCCACTTTCCACGATAGAGGCAGTTGGAAGAGCTTGTGGTAAGATCTTGGCAGTTGGCAACTGAGAGGTACTGATTTCACTACGGGAGACTGAAGGAAATGGTGAGGATCGCAAAGGTTTCGTGTTTGAAGTGTTAGAGCTGAAAGGAGATGCACCATAACGGTAAAGATTGTTGGAATTAGAATCCTCTGGTGGCTGCCAATACCCAGAAGGGAACTCTGAATAAGGCCTGCTTGGGGGTTGATCATGGATCTGCTGCGTAGAACCATCATAAAACTGTTGGGGTTGTAAGAACCCACCAGGTGGCTGAGATGATTTCTGGCTGCTTTGAGAGGGCAAGTAAGAAACTTCTTCAGGCTGATGGTTCAATGGACTATGGGCTTGAGCATAAACTGTACTGGAAGGTGAGTGTAACTGAGACGGCTGAGATAACTGAGAGATTGGAGGTTCAGGTGTTGGTTGATAAGGTTGGTACGGTGCTGGAGGTGTTGGTTGATAAGGTTGATACGGTGCTGGAGGAGGTGGTTGAGATTGCTGAGCTGGAGTCATATGGTATTGCTGATTTGTCAGTTGATAAGATTGATGCAGTGCTGGAGGTGGTGGCTGTGACTGCTGGGTTGAAGTCACATGGTATTCCTGATTAGTGATTTCCGGCGGTGCTGGTTGCTTAGGCTGATAAAGCACAGGAGGCGACAGCTGTGATTGCTGAGTTGAAGGCATATGGTACTGCTGATGTGATGTTTCTGGAGTCAGTTGAGGTGAAATTGGGGGCATAACGTTCTGAGGTAATGGGTAGGAAACTGTGGCGCTATTGCTACTGGTGCTGGCAGTGGATTCTGATGTTGTAGGTTCTGAGGGATACTAGAAGGGAGAGAAGCAGGTTGTTGTGGACAAGAAACAGGATGTGCAGGTAACTGGTAGGATTGCTGAGGAACAAAGGGTAGATCTTGTCGAGCAGCTTCAGCAGCACTGTTCTGGTTTCCCAATTGAGGGTTTCCCTTGGACACTTGAAGCTTTGCAAGCTGCAGCTTCGCCTCTGCTATCTCTTGTTTATCTCTCAAATCCTTGATACCACCTTCAACCTGCTTTTTAACAGAATGTCAAATATTCACTGGGTAGTGTTAAAGAAGCAATTAAACACATACAGTTAAAATGAGTTATGTAAGAGAGTTATCCCCTATCAAAATGTAAAATCTTTTAGAGAACTTCACGTGAAAATTATGGTTGTCATTGAATGAACAACTTTTCTGTCAGTTCCTCATACACCACAATGGGTCTTGCTTCAGGAGGTAAGAGGGGTAAGGACTAAGGACTGCGGGCTCAAATATTATTTAACCACCATAATCATTCTCTACAAAATAGAATTGAGGATGCACATCTAATATAACTTTAGGAGTGCAGGTTTAGGAACAAAATTTTTTCTAATTCTACATTTATCAAAATTAAACTATTTCACTGAAAATGATTGAGATGAAACAAAACTATCTGAAAACAAATCCAAAACCAACTAAATCATCTGATTTACTGGGCTTAAGGTCTCAAGAAAAACAATCTGAAACCAACTCAAGCATCTGGTTAATGGGCTTAAGATTCAACAAGAACACACTGCCAAGGGCATGTACCACCAATGACCCATTCAAGGAGGATGGATTTATATAATCCAATTGGAACAACCAGTCAAACCAGTAATCCCAGGAATTTGGAGTACCGGAAGAGTAAGTAATGAGGAGGTCCTTATTTGGGTGAGACTCCCCAGGTAAAGAACTCATCAAGAGAAAAAGACTTGGTTAGAACTGCCTGTATTATTGGGAAGGATCTCTTCACTCATGATGTTAATGCCTCAAGAGAAGGATAATTTTCTAAAGGTGTGATGGGATGCAAGCACAGAATGAATTTGCTGGTTCTACTAAAATTCCAAATGAGGAATCAAGTCTCAAGAAGTATGATTAATTTCTAACAAGTACCTTTATCAACAACTGCTTTAAGCTCCTTAATTCTTATTGTCAAGTTGAGAAAGCAAAGATAATCAAAGGTTCCACCACCACTTATGATTCAACGTGAGAATCTAAATTGGTAAGTGGGAATAATCAGAGAAGGAAAAAATCTCTTTACTAGATGTACCAAGTTTACAAGTATAGCAAGAAAACAAAAGAAACATTTATAGCAATTTGATAATTTATACTACAGCATGGACAAAATCGCATTACTGTAGTGCAAACACTGTCACTCACGGTATCATCAAAGATTATTAAAGTGGTAATGATGTCATAGAAAATCAGCATTATACTATTAAATACAATATTCCCATGGAATCCAATGTCTATCACTCAACCAGATGTAAGCTATAGAAGCTTTTGGACATGGCAATTCACCAATGCCAAAGCTTGGGGGGTAGCTGTTATAAGAAAAGGAAATGGAAAGA
>QUWJ01000317.1:0-17640 GCA_003430845.1 Xanthoceras sorbifolium
GCATTCTCTCTCTATGATTCATCACATCTTTATCCATATTATAATGTTGTTGTTGGTCATTAATAAACATATATTTATGAAGAGAGCGTGAAGCCATTTGCAGATTACTTGTTTTAAACAATTTGCAAGATGTCCTGCTTTAATTTAGCATTTTGTCTCCCACCTTACAATTATATTTGTCCCCTCTCTCTCTCTTTCTTGGCTATTAGTTATTTGATCAAACAAAATTTTAAATAATGTCAAAAAAAAAAAAATTAATTAATTTTAAAATTCATCAAAATAACTTCAGCGTTTAAGAGTACATAATCAACCCTATATACATTCACACACATTCCAAAAGAACAGCATGTACAGATACAGATTGACATATTTCTTGTAAATATATGTAATCAATCAACATGCTTGAATTAGCACCTCAAATGTATGCTACATTGTTTTTTGTCATTCCCTGAACAACTTCTTCTTCAACCTCTGCCCGCGATTCTCTCGGAGCGTGCTTTCGTGGCCAATGCAACGTAGTTGCTGCTCTGTCCGTTCACTCTCGTTCATTATCTACCTTCAATCTCATCAAGTTGACATGAGGATCAATCTCAACTTCTTGATCAAGAAGACCAGCAAAATTGCTGTAAAATTTTTATATTTATGGATTCAATTTTCGACCCGTTTCGTATTGGCCAGTGAGCTTATTGGGCTGACTCCAATTCTTGGCCCAAGTCTCAGTAAGCAAGCAAGCATCTCCGAGCTTCTAAAAAATCCGTAGATATAAAAATAAAGAGAAAAAATGAAGAAGGTATTAAATCAGAAAAAAAAAAAAATGTAAATATAAAAAATCCAACGACTCAATATCATTTATTTCTTCCAAAAACTGAAATCGACGGTGCAAAATCACGCGCAAGCTCCATCTAACAAAAATGTCTTGTAAATAATTAAAAGAGAAAAGAAAGTGCGAAGGAGAAACTTTTCCTCCCAGACCCAGAAACTTCGTGGCTGGTCTCCAAGAATCTGTTTTTGTTGTTGTTTTGAACTCGAAGATTCAATTTGAGCTGACGCAATTGGGTACCGAGTCAAATGCATGATGCAGCGACTGAGAAGCAGAGGGACCTCACTTTTTGGTTCAATAGCTGTGCCCCAGATAAGAAAAAAGCCGTTAACACATGGGGTGCTGTTCAAGACACCTACTTTTCAACAAAGGTACTTTCGTTTTTTCTTTTTCTTAGAAGGGTTTTGTTTTGATTGGTTTTGTTTTCAATGTTGTTGGTTGTTTTCTAATAGGGTTTTGTTTGTTCTTGTTTTTTAAAAATTTTGATTGTTTGATTTTTTTTTTTAAGGATATATTTGAGAGGCACAGGGTGGTGTTTACAATTGGAACTTCTATAGCATCAGTTGCTACGGCATGGATTGGTGGGTTTCGATTTTTTTGTTTTATATTGTCTTTAATATTTCATCTGAACTGGGCATGATCTAATTAGAAAACGACTTATATTGATGGAGCAGGGTATTCTATACGGTATCATCATCAATCGAAAGTCGATGAAAGGCTTGAATCAATAGAAAAAGCTGTGAGTATTTGCTGCATTGCGTAATGCTTGAATTTTTGGATGCCTTGTAACTTTAGATATTGTTTAGTAGTTCTCTAAGTTAAAGGATTTCGGATTGGTGGCGTGTAAGGCTAATTAAAGATGTTATTGTATTCGGTGGTTGTGGCATGTGAATGTGAAAATGTTGGTCTGATATATAATTAAAGGATATGGCTCCATATATAAGTTGAACCATAGAATTAATTTTTTTCTTCCTGAGGTCGAATGCTCCCTCTCTTTTACCTTGTGTTGGTTGCGGCAGCTGAATTTACTGTTTTTTGGATTTGTGGCAGTTGAAAGACAATCATCAGCTTGAACACGCAGAAGTTAAAAAAGCTGGTTGATCCTGGATCCAGTGCTGCTGCTATGATGGCAACTGCTGGAACTGCTTTGGTTATTGGGTTTGCATCTAACTTTAAATTTATTGTATTTAATAGATAATTTCTCAATTTTCTCAAAATTTAGAAGCGAACTGTTTAAGGGTTATAACCTTTTGGCTGCCTTCTAAAATTTACGTTTAAGAATTTTTTTGCAATTAAAATCTTGTTAAGGTGCAAAAGTAGTGAAACCTTTAGAAAGGAATGACAATTGATGCATTTGTGTGAATGTAGAGGTGATATCATTGAGTGCTGAATGTAGAGGATTCTTCCTGTTGCAGTGATGATCAATGTGATTGTGCAAATCAATTCAAGTAGGAAGAGATTTATGTTTCTGATTTCAATAACAATAGTTCAGAGTTAATTTCAGTGAGATTCTTTCTTCATCACCCGCCCAAAGGACGATTGCTTTCTTTCTAGAGTCTGTGGTGGATCCTTGGGGTGTGTTTTTCCTAGAGGAAATATTGTATTTCTGTTTTATTCTTTGTTTTGGTCCTGTATGTTTTTCTATTTTGATTGAAAATTATATAATTTAAGAAAACATAGAAGGATTAAATGGATTATAATCATCATTATATTCTTGCCATACCTTTGAAATGTTGTAACATATATTCTTTTAAATGACTGTATTATCATATGACTTTTTACTAGTCAACTGAAAGAAGTCAAATTCTACTTCCGAAACTGCTCATTTACCTCTTCTGTTGAAATGCAGTTATGGCTTGGGCTGGCGAGGTGAAGATGGTATGCTACAAGGAAGTTCAGAAGGGAGCAGATGAAGTTGCTAGGGCAGATAAAACCTAGAAGGTGGCAGTTAGCGAAAATGAATCCTAGAGGGTGGCAGTTTCAGTTCCTTAGAAGACCATCAACTAGATCCATAGCGTCAGAAACTTCATCGATGAAAACATCCGAAAAGATTCTTAAGGATGGTCCGATGACAACACGTAATCCTGTGGAAATTCATCAGTCTTGTTAGCATTTATAAATGTGACAGCAAATATCATAGTATATTGATGATTATTCACTATAAAGAAGAAGAAATAAAACAGAAAGAAAAAGAACAAATATACTTTGTTTAGATCTTTTTTTTTTTTTTTTTTTGTGTAAACCTTGAGATAATTGAATGCGATGAGGATGGTTTAGATCCACTTCGTTTTGCTACTTGTACAATTGTTCTGGCATAACTCATAAGTGGCATTCATGAAAAGGATATAATTTGATGGTTTCTTCTGAGTTTGTGTTATTTTAGTTTATAGTAAAATCAAGTAAAATAATAAATAAACCAATGTAACGTTGTCTCCAAGGAAATGTTATGTTTTCACAATATGTATACCTTTGTACTATATTTTCACATCAAAAACAGCTGAGAATCACGAAGAAATGCCCGATACTTGCAGTATTATGATATATGTTCATTCAATATTGTATTATTTTGTAAAGGAAATCCTTTGAGAACATGAAAGTGGATGTGTGTTCTCGTATTGAAGATTAAAAAGTTATAAAAAAAAAAAAACAAAAGAACTCCTTTTCTCTTTTATCTAAATAATTTGGTGAAAGCAAAGCATAGACAACTAGGTTCCCTGAGTATCTGCTGAAACTACACTTGGGTTAATGCGTACGTTTTGGCTGTTATATTTGTCAGATTGGCCTTCTAGCCGCTTTGATAAAAACTTACCTAGAATTTCTCGTTGTAATATGATAATCATGACATTTGTGAAGTTCATAACAAGAAGATATCAGACCCCGCCAGAAGCCTTGTCACCAGTTCGATTGGTTGACAGAGATGCTCAATGGTCCTATGCATATACAAAGTTCTATTTTCATATTGGCTTTCTACAACTATAAATCTTCCACAACATTTGAGGGTTGTTGGAGCGGGCAGGATATTAACATTACATGCAAGGATGACAGTTACTTTAACATCCATACTTCTAGTGATTCTCTTTTCTGGTTCAGCTGTAGCTAGCAACCAGTTGTTTCCACACACGGTTCAGGATGGTATTGCTGCATTGTCTGACGCAGCCTTCGATGGCATATGCATGACATTGGTGAAGACACAAGGCTATGCTTGTGAAGAACATACGGTAATGAACCTAAATCCGTTATTAATTGTTTATATTATGAAGTTGTGAGGTTTATGACTACTGATTACTGTAATGTGATGACAAATTTGATTGGTTTTAGGTAACTACACAAGATGGTTACATTCTTAGCATGCAGAGAATTCCAGTGGGGCGGTCAGGTGGGGCACCAGGAAAAAGGCCACCAGTTCTGTTACAGCATGGTTTACTATCGGTCAGTAACTTCGACACAAGTTTTTGGTTTCTGGAAAATCAGCTTGATAACCTGTGACTGTCTGGTTCCAGGATGGAGCAACGTGGCTGCTATTACCTCCAGACCAGGCTTTGGCATTTGTCTTGGCGGATAATGGCTTCGATGTATGGCTGGCCAACACACGAGGAACCAAATATAGCTGTGGACATACATCTCTAAGTGCCAATGACTCGGTTATTTTCTGTCTTCTATATTATAGATTTTGTTTTCCTTTTAGTTGATCATACTCCTCATTGTAGTAAAGATTTTGATCTGGTTTCCAGGGTTATTGGGGTTGGTCATGGGATGAATTGGTAACTTATGAACTTCCTGCCATGTTCCAATATGTGTACAAGAAGACAGGACAGAAAGTGCATTATGTCGGGCATTCACAGGTGAGTTTGACACACATTCTACAGCTTGTTGAAGGATCCTTTTTGCATTAAAATGAAGAAATACTAAAGTTAAAGAACTTCTTTCACAGGGAACTTTGATTGCTCTCTTGCTGCTTTAACCAAAGAAAAAACGCTTTTAAATATGTGGAGATCAGCTTCCTTGCTTGCCCCGTTGGCCTATGCAGGTAAAATAACTTCCCAGGTCACAAGAGCTGCGGCTGAGAACATTATTGCCAATGTAAATACTACTATCCATTTCCTATATTGATATTTCAAGTAGGATGGAACTCTCAAATAATCTATGTACTGGCCTTTATCCTTTGACAGGTACCCTATTGGTTAGAAGTTCAAGAATTTAATCCATTTGGGTAAATTTTAACCCTTCTTCAATGCCATCACTGAATTTGTAGCACTACTACTTAGTTTTGATGAATTATACTGGCAAAAATCTTCATTTTTTGCTACTCAAATCTGGCAGGAAGGCTGCGTTCCAGCTTTTTGTGGATGTCTGCAAGCACCGGGTGTTGATTGCAGTGATTTTCTATCCGCTGTAGCAGGTGAAACAAGTGATATATCCTGATGAGGTTTCGCACCAAGACTTGAAAAATTTTATCTTCCATTACTGATTTTAGAAATTTTACCTGCAGGCCATAACTGCTGCCTTAACCCCTCCTCATCCGCTGCTATGTTAGGCCATGAGGAGTCAACATCAACGATGAACATGATCCATTTATCTCAGAGTAAGCAGTACAAAACCTGTTCTATTACTCCAGCACAATGGAATTTAACAGTTTTGGTCTCTTACGGATAACTTTCACTGCTTTCATTATGTGAGTAATTCTCATTAAGATGTGTTGTTTGTTAATTTGATTTCCTGGTTTTGCTTGGACAGTGGTCACAAAAGGCACGTTGGCAATGTATGATTACAATGATGAGAATAAAAATAGAAATACTACGGGCAGCCAACTCCTCCTGCATACAACTTGGAAAACATTCCAAATGACTTTCCTCTCTACCTATTCCATGGAGGAGCAGATGCCGTTTGTGATGTTGAAAATGTGCAGCTCTTGCTCCATGGCCTAAAATATCAGAACCGGAAACAATCTTTGGGTCAAGTACATCTATCAATATGCTCATGTAGATTTCGTCATTGGTTACAATAGCAAGCAAATAGTATATGATCCTCTCATGGATTTCTTAAGACTTCATTGAAGATGGTAGTTTTGGAAATAATGTGCTTGTGTTCACTGCTTCACTTTGTTTATGTTATCTTCTGTACCAACAACTGCCTGGGATTCCTATCATTAATAAAATAAAGAAGGACCAAAACATCAAATTCTTAGATTCTTATTTTTCAGCAGAGTCACAGAGTGAAGAATGTATGCTGATCTACTTCATAAATAAGCAGAAGAAATTAGTATGTTCAAAATGGATATATGTTAACACTCATTATGAAAAAAGAAGAAGAAAAAAAAAAAAAAATTATGATAGAAATGTAGGATGAGGAAAAGTCAGCTAACATATTGATTCTTGCCAACCTGTCCCTCGGATACTCATGTGATTTGATTATATTTTAAGTATAATAAGATCAAATTTCTCTATAGACGGATTTGACAATTTGAAAATTTGTCAAGATATTTCTTGATAGAGGGACGTTCAATTTCGTGGAAAATTTCAGCAATTTAAGTGAGAGTTGTGATGAATTCTAGAACCACGTCGGATTCTCTTATATTTAAGACTCACATTGTAGGGAACTTAAAAAAAGAAATTTACTCTGATAATAACAAAATGAAGAGCAATGAGAGAAAAAAAAGGACTATTCCTATCATGCTATAACATGTATTACAAAGTTGATATGGAAGTCCACTATTTCCAACAAAAACTTTTTTGTCATTTTATGAGTAGGGGATGGATGGCTCTTAGTTTTATACGTTTCTTTTGGAGTTATATTTGCAGTTTTTTCTGGGAAGACAAATATATATGTTATAGAATGGCATATTCTAGGTGCCCAAGTTTTGGCTTTATATATTTGCCACATTTGCCTGGTCACTTTCTACAGTGGAGAAAAAAAGAAAAAAAAAGAAAACCTAGGAATTTCTTGGTATAAACTAAAATTTGGTTGATTTTAATCATAGGGAGGGGCCCTACCAGATACTTTATTTAAATTCCTTAATACAATCTAGGATGATCAAGAACTTTTTCTCATGTGAATACTTGGTTCTGTTTTTATGTGGGTGTTTTATACTATAAAACTGTACAGCATTGGAGGGTTGTTAGGACAGGAAACAAAAAGCAATATTATTATTATTATTAAGATGGCCAACAGTTTAGTGTCCATGATTGTATTGGCTAATTTATTTTTCTGTGGGTCAGCGGTTGGAACGAGAACAAAGCTGACTTCATTTTCAGTGACAGCAGGTGAGGAAGCCAAGGCTGCATTGTCCCCAGCAGGCAGTGATGGCATTTGTGGTTCAATGGTGGAGACACAAAGCTATGCCTGTGAAGAACATACGGTAATGTGCCTAAAATTAGATTTTGAAAGTTCTGTTATTGCCAAGTAGTACTGATTCTTTGGTGTGTAATGAGATTTTGATGGTTTTAGGTAACTACACAAGATGGTTATATTCTCAGCATTCAGAGAATTCCATCCGGGCGGTCTGGTGAGACATCAGGAGACAGACCACCTGTTTTGTTGCAACATGGGCTCTTGATGGTTAGTAATTCTATCCTATGTTGGTATATTTGCGTGTTTTTTTTAATATGGTATCAGAGTCAGTTTCTCTAGACAGACTTGAATACAGGTCCTGTATTTGATCATCCATGTTAATATATTTTGCATTTGCATAACAAGTTATATATTGTGTGGTGGCAGGATGCAATAACATGGCTACTATTACCTCCAGAGCAATCCTTGGCATTCCTCTTGGCAGATAATGGATATGATGTGTGGCTTGCCAGCACCCGAGGAACCAAGTATAGTCGTGGGCATGTATCGCTAGGTCCTGATGACTCGGTATGGTTTTTACTGTTCTGATATTTTGCTTTTGCTCTCATCATTTTATACTTTTTTCTGTTTACGAACTTGGATGTGTTATAGGTTTACTGGAACTGGTCATGGGATGAATTGGTAGCATATGACCTTCCTGCTACATTCCAATATGTGCATGATCAACAGGGCAGCAACTACACTATGTTGGGCATTCCCTTGTAATTTCCAGAGATTCATTTTTTCACTCTCTCTCAAATTTATCTTCATAAACAACAATTGGATTAGAAATCAAAACTTGAAAAATTGGTTTTGTAGGGAACTTTGATTGCTCTGGCGTCTTTTTCTAAGGATCAGCTGGTGAACTGGTTGAGATCAGCTGCCTTGCTCAGCCCATTGCCTATCTTGGTCAAATGACCTCTCCACTTGCCAGAAATGCTGCTGATAGCTTTCTTGCTGAGGTGAATACTAATTTGTTTTTCTTAATCTACGTCGATTCAATAGAACATCATTTTCTGATAATGTGTGTATCTTCGATTGCTTTGACAGCTATTATACTGGTCAGGTCTTCGCGAATTCTATCCAAGAGGGTACACATTAACTCTCCTTAATGTTGCATATTATACACTTTAGAAACCAAGCTCTATAAATTAATAAATTGTTATCAGGGAGGCTGTGATTAAACTTCTCAAGAGTATCTGCAAAAAACCAGGTGTTGACTGCACCAACTTATTGACCTCTTTCACAGGTATATACTATATACTTAATTTTGTTCTTAGTATTTCACTTACTGACTTGGACTGTATTGTCAACTATTTTCATAGGCCAAAACTGCTGCCTAAACTCTTCCATAGTTGATGTATTTCTCGACCATGAACCTCAGGCAACAGCAACAAAGACCATGATCCATATAGCACAGAGTAAATTTGTTGCAGTAACTTCTGATTCATGAATCATAGTTATATTTAATGTTACAGTAATTGAAGACTGACGTTTTGTGGATGGGCAGTGATCAGGGACGGAACCATAGCAATGTACGATTACGACGATGAGGAAGAGAACAAGAAGCACTATGGTCAGTCCAAGCCACCAGTGTACAACATGACAAACATTCCAAATGACCTCCCACTCTTCCTGGCTTACGGAGGAGCGGATGCCCTTTCTGACGTCAATGATATGAAACTCTTGATCGATAGCCTGAAAGATCACGAAGGAGATAAGCTTGTAACTCTATACAGAGATGATTATGCTCATGCTGACTATGTCATGGCTGAAAATGCTAAGCAAGTTGTATATGATCCTCTCATGGCATTCTTTAAGATACAATGAAAAATTTTAACTCTCTGTCTCAAAAGAAAATTTTATATCAATACAGATGAATATCAAATTCTTTGTTTGTAATTCATTTTCAAATGTTGTTTAGTCAGTTTACAACAACAAATTCAAAGTTGTATTGTGGAGTTATTGGATTCTGGTGCATATGACTACAAATTTTGAACATCCTAAAAAGAGTTTTGTAATTAATTGTTGGGTCCTTCCGTTGACAATCTAAATTTGTCTCATGAGATTTCTCATTATTCTAAAAAAATAAATAAATTATTTATCATTATAAGAAGGTCAAGTCAATTGATTGGGCTGCAAATCAGCTAAAATTTTTGAAGAAACATACAAAAAAAAATCCCAATTTGTGATGTTGTAGTTCATTTAATTAATATTTATATATATATATATATATATTTTACTTGTCATATATATTGGTTGAATGAAACTGTCGCGTTACAAGTTAGGACTTAGGATACCAATCCTATGCTATGCCGCCTCTATTACTTCTAATTATTTCTAGACCAAAATGATGAAACTAGGATGCCCTAAGCATAATCTTGTATAATTATGATAAAGAAATAAAACTAAAAATTTCAATATTGTACCAGTATAGCATGATTACTTGTCCTGGAATTTTCTCTCCCTCTCTCTCTCTCTGTCAGAATCGTAGCAGTAACAGGTTAAGGTCATTTATCGGTACCAATAAATGACCTGAATCTAAGCATGTACTGCACAGGTTGAAAAGGACCCTAATATACCAGACAATTTGTTTATACAGATGGCTCAATGCTTTACAATAAAAAAATATCGGTCTCTTATCTTCTATTTGTAGGTGGAATTTAGTCTACCATAACATGAAGATAACAAACCCCACCAGAAGTTTGTTTAAACCACTAGTTCAATTTGCTGACAGAGATGGTCCATGCTCCTAAGCAAATACTAAGTTCTATTGTTATATTGGCTTTCTACAACTATAAATCTCGAGATTAATAGCATAACTTGCAAAGATGGCAATTATTTATTACATTCATATTTCTAGCGATTCTCGTTTCTGGTTCAGCTGTAACTAGCAACCAGTTGTTTCCACACAAGGGTCAGGATGGTACGGATGCATTGGCCGCAGCAGCTATTGATGGCTTGTGCATTACATTGGTGATGACACAGGGCTATGTTTGTGAAGAACATACAGTAATATGCCTAAATCCGTTTATTTTTGATTTTTTTCTTTTTATGTAAGATTTGAAGTTTATTGATTACTGATTACTGTAATGTTATGAAAATTTTGACCTCGGTTTTAGGTAACTACACAAGATGGTTATATTCTCAACATGCAGAGAATTCCGATGGGGTGGTCAGGTGGGGAGCCAGGAAAAAGGCCTCCAGTTCTGTTACAGCATGGTTTACTATCGGTTAGTAACTTCTGACACAAGTTTTTGATTTCTGATAAAATCAGCTCGATAATCTGTGACTGTCTGGTTCCAGGATGGAGCAACATGGCTGCTATTACCTCCAGACCAGGCTTTGGCGTTTGTCTTGGCGGATAATGGCTTCGATGTATGGCTGGCCAACACACGAGGAACTAAATATAGCCATGGACATACATCTCCAAGTGTTATTTTCTGTCTTCTAGAGTACTAC
This sequence comes from Xanthoceras sorbifolium, assembly GCA_003430845.1. Lineage (NCBI taxonomy): Eukaryota > Viridiplantae > Streptophyta > Magnoliopsida > Sapindales > Sapindaceae > Xanthoceras > Xanthoceras sorbifolium. The sequence continues at coordinate 10,610 of QUWJ01000317.1, forward strand.
TAGAGTTTGTTTTCCTTTTAGGTGATCATACTCCTTATTGTAGTAAAGATTTTGATTTGGTTTCCAGGGTTATTGGGATTGGTCATGGGACGAATTGGTAACTTTTGAGCTTCCTGCCATGTTCCAATATGTATACAACAAGACAGGACAGAAACTGCATTATGTTGGGCATTCACAGGTGAGTTTGGCACATTCTACAGCTTGTTCAAGGGGTCCTTCCTGCAATTTTGCATTACAATGAAAATATAATAAAGTTAAGAAACTTCTTTCACAGGGTACTTTGATTGCTCTAGCTGCTTTATCTGAAGACAAAGCGCTTTTAAATACGTGGAGATCAGTTTCCTTGCTTGCCCCGTTGGCTTACGCGGGTCAAATGACCTCCCAGGTCACCAGAGCTATTGCTGAGAACATTATTGCCCATGTAAATATTACTGCCCTCTACCTATATTGATATTTCAAGTGGGATGCAACTCTCAAATTATCTATGTATTGGCTTTTATCCTTTGAGATACAGGTACCATACTGGTTAGACATTCAAGTATTTAAACCGTATGGGTAAATTTCAGCTCTTCTTCCTTGCCATCACTGAAATTTGTAGTACAACTACTCAGTTTTGATGTATTAGACTGGGAAATTTTTTCATTTTTTTGCTACTCAAATCCGGCAGGAAGGCTGCATTCCAGCTTTTTGTGGATGTATGCAAGCAACCAGGTGTTGATTGCAGTGATTTGCTATCCGCTTTAGCAGGTGGTACACGCGATGCATCCTGATGAGGCAATTAGCACCAAGACTTGAAAATTTTTCATGTTCCATTAACCGATTTTTAGAAATTCTACCTGCAGGCCAAAACTGCTGCCTGAACCCTTTGTCATTAGTGCTATGTTAGTGCACGGGAGCCAACGTCCACGAAGAACCTGATCCATTTATCTCAGAGTAAGCATTCCTGAAATTCCTGTAATACGAAGCCTGTTTTTATTGCACACAGCACAATGGAACTACTAATTATCATCCAAGATGCGATTTTAAATTTTATTTTTGGACAGTGATCACAAAAGGCACGTTTGCAAAGTATGATTACAACGACTGGAACAAAACAGAAAACACTACGGCGGGCAGCCAACTCCTCCTGCATACAAGTTGGAAAACATCCCAAATGACTTTCCTCTCTACCTGTTCCATGGAGGAGCAGATGCTATTTGTGATGTTGAAGATGTGCAGCACTTGCTTAATGATGGCCTCAAACATCACCATCGAGACAAGCTTTTCGTCAAGTTCATAGAAAAATATGCTCACTTTGATTTTGTCATTGGTTACAATAGCAAGCAACTAGTATATGATCCTCTCATGAATTTCTTAAGACTTCATTGAATGAACATGTAGTAATAATAATGCCTGCGATTCCTATCATTTATAAAAGGGGCAATTATTAAATAAGTCTCTGATTTTTTTTCTTCTTCTTAATTTCAAGTGGTTTGTGTTTTTTTTATTGAATTCTGGCTTAAACCATTTCAATTATCATTCGGTTTAGAGTCCGTTTGGTACAACTTCTCTAAGTAAAGATTTTGAAGAAATATATTGACCTTTTGATCGTTAAATAAAAAAGCTTTTCTGGTAATTGTATATTGTGTGGTTGTATAATTTTACAAGTGTTTTTGATATCATTAAATTCTAAAAAGTTTTAATTGAGTTTTATATTAAAAAAGGTATAGTTAAATTAATTTAATGTCATGAAATTACATTTTAGGAGAGATGTCTTGTGTTGTTATTTTATGATTAAATTAATACTAGAAGAGATGTACGATCAGTCAAGTATAAAAGTAAATATGATGTTTATTAGGACCAAGTTTAATTAATTAGGTGGGCTTTAAAGCTAAGAGGAGGGTCTAGCAACTTGGATAGTGTGGTCCAGGCCAGTTTGTAGGCTAGCCCAGGCCCAGTTCTAACCTAGTTTCTTGATTTTAATTATAATAAATATCGATTGAACTATCACCGCCTAATATGACTTGGTGATAAATGACTCTTATTCAACCTGACCATCTCCCTAATCTATTAATACTCTAAAAGGTCCAGTGAAGTTATAACCAGATCAACACAGGGAGAAGATAGTTTGAAATGATGTTGTGAACGAAATGGCAACGTCATTTTGCAATCGCATTTGCAAATCTTGATCAAATTTTAATGGTCGCAGTAATAATACTAATGGGTTCGATATCAACCAACTCACATATTTACACACACACCAATGCAATTAAATGGCCTTATCTGTAGATATTGATCAACATCACTATCATCAGAAGGTTCTTATTTGATGACCAGTACCAGTTTATCATCAATTGAATTACTCATAATTTGTCCTGTTACTGTTAGTCTCCATAAATGAAATGTTCTCTATAGTTAGTTTATCTTATCTTATGTTTGTCCTCATAGCAATGATAACTTGACCTGGAAGCAATTTTCTCTCTCTTTCTCTCACAGAAGAAATCGTGGCAGCAACGAAATGTGAAGCTCATGGTGGTGATAGCAAAGTATATAATATATATATGTATATATAATAATATAGGACCCTAGCAGACCATTTTGTTTATACAATATTGTAGTTAATTCATACATAGCAGTCTCTTATCTTCTGTTTGTATGTGGAATTTCTTTTACTATAAAAATGGTGGAAGATTCAAAGTTGTTGCAGTCACTAACAAGTAGTACTGGAACTTAAAAATGGCTAACACTTTAATTGAATTGATTCTGGTCATTGCATTCTGTGTGTTGGCAGCTGGGTGCAGCAGCAAGAACAAAGCTATATTCTATTGATGGTGGTAGGGAAGACGAGATGCTCGGCAATTGATGGTATTTGCAAATCAATGGTGGAGCCACAAGGCTACATCTGCCGGGAACACACAGTAACATTCTCCGACTTCTATATTGTTTTATTTAATTAGTCCGTTTTGTTTAGATAGTATTGAGAGCTTTATATTATTGTCTGGACGCTTATCTAAAATGTCACGTGTTTAGGCTGTCGTGATGGATATTAGAGCTAGTTGCCTTATAGGCGATTTGTTATATTTATGTTTTTTTTTTTCCAGGTGACAACAAAAGATGGGTATATCCTTAGCGTACAGAGGATGCCAAAGGCACGGTCTGGTAAGACAGCAGACAAGCCACCAGTTTTGTTGCAGCATGGGCTCATGATGGTTAGTTCCTTTTACAAAGATTATTTATGTGTACTTGTATATGAGTTGTGAACATTAGATGAGGAAACCTCTATATATTCTGGTGGCTGCAGGATGCTATAACATGGCTGTTAAATGCTCCAGATCAGTCCTTGGCATTCATCTTGGCAGATAATGGCTATGACGTGTGGATTGCTAACACTCGTGGGACTAATTACAGCCGTGGACACACATCACTTACTCCCAATGATCCGGTTCTCTTCGAATCTACACATGTTAATTGGCCTACTTTTATGTAACTTAAGACACACGTTTGAGTGAACATTTTGCCTTTTTTTTTTTTTTAATCATATCTTCAGGCTTACTGGGAATGGTCATGGGATGAATTGGTTGCTTATGATCTTCCTGCTTGTGTCCAATTTGTGCATGATCAGACAGGCCAGAAACTGCACTATGTTGGACATTCCTTGGTTAATATCTTCACCTTTTTATTGGATTTTTTTAGATGGGTATATGATAAGGAATACTAAGAGAAAAACCATGAATTTGTTGTAGGGAACTTTGATTGCTTTGCTGCCTTTTCCCAAAAGAAGCTAGTCGACATGATAAGATCAGCTGCTCTGCTTAGTCCAATTGCTCACTTGGGTCAGATGTCATCACCCCTTGGAAAAACTGCTGCTGATGCATTTATAGCTGAAGTAAGACAGACCACAAAATGAATTTCGTACCATTCAAGCCTGAATTCTATATTTTATTTGATCACCAGTGATATTTGCTACATTTTCGTTTAACAGGACTTGTACTGGTTAGGTCTCCGTGAATTTGCACCAAGAGGGTGAGCAAGCATCTTGAGGAATTTTATTCATACATGTGCCTCTTAAATTTGACATAATTATACGAGAAGTCCCCTGATTTGAAAAAATAAACATAAATTTCCTTACATCCGAGGTTTCTGTATTTAGTTAAATCCCCAAGGAGAATAATAAAACCCGTTTCTTGGATGGTCTTGAGCTATACAAGATATGAAATACTGAATTCTCAACCAAACCATGTCTAGTTTGTTGTAATTATGTCACTGACCACACACTATGAAGAATGAAAACCTATAATTGTTTCTTTTCTAAGTGAACAGGGAGGCTGTAGTCAAACTATTAGAAGATATCTGTCAACAGCCAGGAAACAATTGCTCTAACTTGATGAATTCTTTCACAGGTATTCTCAAGCAAGCTTGCTCTTTAGAACCTTGACAAGAGAACTTGTATATGTTCAGCAAAGTTTTGATTGATATGTATTTTTCTTTGTTTACAGGCCCGAATTGCTGCCTAAATTCATCTAGGACAAATGTTTTTCTTGAACATGAACCTCAGTCAACCGCAACAAAGAACATGATCCACATAGCTCAAAGTAAGCCTCTCTAATTATAGGGAAAGTATATATAACTTTTTGCAGAAGAGGTTTCTGATAAATTTTATAAAACTTTAACGAAGGTTAATGAAACTGTTTCCTCTAACTTATCATCATTTTTTGTAAAGTGGCTAGAAAGGGAACCATAGCAAAGTATGATTATGGTAGCGAAGACGAGAACATGAATCACTACGGACAGCCTACTCCGCCAGTGTACAACATGACAAACATTCCAAATGACTTTCCCTTCTGCTGAGCTATGGAGGCAAGGACTATCTTTCAGATGTAAATGATGTGCAAATCTTGCTAGACAACATCAAAGATCACCACAGCGACAAGCTTGTGGTACAATACAGAGAGGACTATGCCATGCAGATTTTGTATTGGTGTAAATGCTAAGCAAGTTGTCTATGATCCTATGATGGCCTTTTTCAAGCTTAATTGACGAGCTTGAAGCACTACTCTATTTTAGACCTATGAAAACCTTAGTCAATCGGTCAGCAAATGAGTTCCATATTTTTCTGGTGACTAGATAATGTTCTAGTTGCCAAATTTTTCACTGCACATGATGATAAATAGCTTATATCATATTGAATAAAGTACACTCTAATCTTCACACTTCGATTTTACGATCTTGTACTGGAAAAGATTATACCTCAGTTTGCTTGATTACAAAGATAAGTTCATCAGACACAAATGGCAGCAACTCTTGTGGTGAAAAAAATGAAAATGATGCAAACATATTACAGAACCACTGATTAAAGTAAAACGATCAAAGTTTTGATAGCTCTTACAATAACCAAGAGCCTGAAAATGATGAAACAAAAAAAAACACTATAAAAGAGAATTTGATTTTCAAATATAGATGTTTGGCCTAAAAGAGAAGTGATACTGGGTTGCAATATAACCTGCCATAAAGGGATCGATATCGGAACGAAAATTGAAGCAGTGATCCTTCTTCCCTGCAGATTGCAAGAACAGGTACTCACAGTGAACAGGTGATGAAACTGATGAGCTTGCTTCAACGGCAGAATTCTTACCAAAAAGCTTCAACATTTTCTTCAACTTTTTACCACAAATGATCAGCAGCCTCTTCTCCATATTAATCTCCAAGGCTTCTCTCTCTCTTTCCCTGGTCCTGTCTACAAAATGGTGTTCTGTTATATAAGATAGATCATGCAAAAAAGCAGTTACAAAGAGAAGTTCCCATCACGTGGATTTTTGGTATCTCCAACCAATTACTCCATTGTGGTGTAACTTTTACTCTATTTTGTTACAACTTTAACATCATTTATTTTGTGAAAATTGTTAAAAATGACCTAAAAATTATTGGTGAAATTATTTTTAACCGCAGATGTAAAAATAATCGTTTTTAGCCAATTGGAGAAAAAAATAACATAAACATTCCTCAACCACCCACTTTTTGAATAATTTTAAAAAAACCCTTAAAAATGAAAATTACAAAAAAACCCAATTAAAATTACAAAAAAAAAAACCACTCAATTTCACCTAAAAATTATTACTTTCATTATTACATTCCTTTAGCCGCCCACTTTGCTTCTTCATTAAAAAATTTCTCTCTTATTATATTATTTTATATTTTTTTTTCTTTTTTAAAATCAAAATCTATTTGTCTGTCTTCACATAAAAAGGAGGTCCTGCCCAATGAGTGGAGGCTAGACTCACAAGTCCTAGTCCCAGACTCTGCAGCATCAGTGCTACACGGTTCCAAACTCTCAAGAGAGTAGAGAAAGACAAGAAAACCCTGTTCAAATATCCTCATCACTCCTTTTCTCAAAGTCGAAGATCATTATTTCAACTCCTGCTGATCCATCCATCAGCATCTGGTTGTTTCTTAGTTCTAGATCATGCTTTGCAAGTCACTAACTAGGACTCCCTCTTTACCTCACAGAGCAATAAAAATATAAAGTTGAAGATTAGAGCTTAATACAAGACAAATAACTCTGATTGAATCTTGATTGAAAATTTACAAGCTATGTATTATAATTCCAACAAAAGCTATGACTGAACCCCGTATATTATTATCCTACATCATGAAGTTGACAAAGAATGTGTATAATCATCAAGTGATAAGAGACTTTTACTTGTTAATTTAGATTGTCAATTTAGTGTTAAAGTCCTATTTTATGTACCTTTGGAGTTTGACAGCTCAAGTATGTTTAAGATCTACTAATTTTGAGGAATCAAAAGTGATAAGAGACTTTTACTTGTTAATTTAGATTGTCAATTTAGTGTTAAAGTCCTATTTTATGTACCTTTGGAGTTTGGCAGCTCAAGTATGTTTAAGATCTACTAATTTTGAGGAATCAAAAGTAAAATTGTAATTCCACAGTTATTGGAGAAGCTACACTAGTGCCCACACATCTTACCTAAGTTGACTTTTCTCACAGTATAATAATTAATAAATGATCTTTCATAAACAAAGTCTGATCTAGTTTC